>JAHZMX010000001.1:0-11574 GCA_027743895.1 Seira musarum
TAGATTTGGCACCTGAGCTGTATTATCGTAATGTACTTGAAGCATGAAATACTCATCAGCTTCGTCTGACATTGGTACTCCAGTATGAGCTGGAAGGAATATTCCCATTCCACCTACTCCCCAACCGTGAATAACTTCCCTGCAATAAGGTACCGGATTCGGATTGGGTCGATCAAGTATATAACATTCGCTGCCTCCACTTCTCGCAGCTCCATCAAAAAACTCTACGCTATTCACGCCGGGTGGGGCTCGGCACCGGTGGAGGAGTAAATGATGGATGTGATCACGATCAAATTGCGTTGGAAGCGTTGTATGGAACTTGAATTTCAAATTAGTGGAACTGAATTTCAAACATTTTCAAATGAACTAATTAAATCTTTCGGATTTTCAACTAACCCCAACGATATGCTGCCTTGTTTTTGTTGGCACTTTATGAAACGTGCACCAGTAAAGGGTATCCTGACCATCAGGTACTCTTCGGCGACCTCGAAGGCTCATCACTTTAAGGTCCTTCACTTCTCCATTTCGAACACGTTCGGTAAAGTCTTCGATGTCGTCGGGTACCTGAAAATTGTGGGAAATGATTGAGGTGTAAGCCCTTCAACAAAGAGCATTAAACTGTTAAATAAGTTTTACGTAACGTACCAAATCTGGATCAGTTAGATAAGCGTCATAAGCTCCACGATGCTGAAAGTGGTACTGTGTCTCATTATCCCGTTCACTGTATGACCAAATGATGGACAAAAGGTTGTCCTAAAAGTTGTGAAGCAACAAGAATTTCTTGTATTCATATAAAAAATGTTAATTGTGTTCAAATTGAATATTAATTTATGAATTTCATACAGTAATGGGCAAATCAAATTCCGGATCGCAACTGTCTAACAATCTGGAAAAGCTCAGGAACGTCCAATTTCCTCTTTCCCATGCACCTTCCAAGTCCCAATCCTGACTTGGATCTAGCTTTGGCAATTGATTGGCAATGGCATAGCGATCCTATCATATACAAAATAAAAAATTATTATCTGCCTTAAATACAAAATTTATGATAAACTAACGTACTGAAAAGTAAGGTTTCCCATTGTCGTCTACTCCTCCAATGACGATATCACTTCCAGCCATTTTTCCTTTCCTAGAATCAGAATAAATTCATCATGTAATATGAAATTATTTTGTATTTGAACTATCATTTATTTCCAAATTTTAAACCTTGCTAGACCGAATCCCACATAGCCTCTAGTCTCCACAGTCACATTAAAAGTGATTCTTTTGTCCTGCCAATTTGTTTCCCATTCGAGGAGGTACTTCCCTTGGGGGTCGAGCACGGCCCGGCGTCTATACGGATTTCTTTTGAGATAGCTCGGGTTGGGGACTTGAGACTGTCCACATATTTCATTTATAATCACGAAGGCTACCGCGAATTTAAAAATATTTTTAGGTTGATTTCCACCCATTTTGGAAATTGGAAGGTGTCAACAAACAACGGTCAACACTTCAACAGGCCTCGCCACACAACCAAGTAATGACTGACACATCTTTGCCATAATTCAATTCATCCTCATTTCATTAATCGTAGAAGTTCGTTACATGTTCCACTTGCCAAGTGAATAAAACGTTGACCTAAGCCGGACATAAATGAGTGAACTCCCTCCAAGACAGCACCTCAAAAGCGAAATGAGATTTGGTCTGGCGAATGGGAAGCTAAATGGAATTCCTGAACTTTTGCCCAACAGATTCACAAAAAGTTTATATGCCCTTTTTGACATAATGCATAAACTATAGAAGATTGATTTCATTTTGGTTTAGTTTGTGAAGCTGTACATGTAAATACATGGAATCATTCGCGCCAATGTAAAGAGGAGCTGTTATAGAGAGAATTTACCGTTTACTTCAATAGATTTTTTCACGAATTCATGCACCATATCATGATGGGGCGTGGGCCAAAAAAAAATTGTTGGAACCTTTCTTGGAAGCGAGATATTAGGATTTCGCTGAGCGTTGTATTGTACATACTTGACCTGATCTATTCAAGTTATACAGCATTTGGGCGTTGATAACGAATCATGTTTCTAATTCTGAAGCAACCAAAGTCTTTATGTGTAGAGTACTGCCGATACTGATCGCCGTTAGATTAGGCTAAAAATTGGTGAGCATGGTATGACTTAAATACTGGATATCAATTGGCGAGTATAAAGTTGGTTAGGTGGTGATTAGCATTCAGTGCAGGTGTGGTCTAAAAATAAAATTGGCAGCTCACGAGATTAGTAGACAAGACAAGATGCATCGCAATAAAGATCAATCGTACATCTTAAAAAACAATGAGAACAAATTATGCGTAACATATTATTACATGATTTGATTGCACCAACTCGAACTCATTGATGCAAGATGAGATGAGTAAATGAATGATTTATGAGATGATAAAAATTAGGGAACAATTAATGTACTCAAAGAAATGCTTCTAAGGTACTGCATGATAGGCTTTTCATCCGTTTTTTGAATAAGAGAATAAAACCAATCGGTTAAATAAATTTACATAAGTAGTTTTGGCGTTTTAGATGAAATTTGGAATCCGTGGGTAATATCAGAGTGAGAGCTCTGTTATTTTTATTTCTCTGCGAGAATATAAAATTATTTTCATATTCCTGACGAATCGTAGAATTGGTCTCGTTTCATTTCTTATGTTTCTTCATCATAGCATCACAGACGGGACAATACCAGTCCCCTGGGGGAGTCTTCACTAAGCCAACGCATCATGAAGTGACACCAACCTCCTAATGGACACTGTATCCAAATTCAATTAAATGCAGGACGTTTTGTTGCTCTGTTAATGCTAATAAGCTGACGGGACCTTACGGTTTTTTCGCCTTTTTCACAATAAATCATCATTGTGTCATCCTGTCTCGAACGACAGAGACAAAACTGTTTAGAATCACCGCTTGGTTGTTGCATACTTGGCGGGCGTCTTTCTCCGTACTCACCAAAGTCATAGTTACGGCTGCGCTGCACACTTCCCTCGACCTTCCAATCACCATCCTCCTCCTCCCTGACATTAAAAAACAAAACATAATATGAAACCTTCAAGAAGAGCTTAATAATTGAAGTAGGCTGGATTTATTTTACTAACGATATTTTCCTCCTCCTAGTCAAGTAACTTGATCGGGATCGAGTCTGCATCTGCTCCTCAATCATAAACCACTCTTCCTCCATACTTGATCTCGAGCGTTTGGTCCGTCCCATACCCTCACTGCTCACTCCACACTCCAATTCCAACTTGATGACCTCACGGGAAAAGAAAAAGTTGTAACTTCAACTATAATTTGCTAACCGTAATGAGTATTTGTTGAAAAATAACGATTTCGGCGACGTCGACAAATTGTTTTCTCAGACTTTTCACAAACTTACTTGAACAGTTGATTATTTCAGTTGATATTTACTTGCCATAAAACTTCTAAAGACAGGGGGGCTATCTTTTCAAACTTGGCTCCAAAGGTGGAGGATATCTTTAAAAGGAGACTATCTTTCCAAACGAGTTTGAAATATCATCCGGTATTTTTCGAAGTACTGCAATTTTTATGACCTTCAAATCGCGATTGGGTTTTGGAGTACCAAATGATAAAATGACTAAACAAGCATGTGAATACCACGTCAAAATGACATTTTCAAGGTCGAATTCACATAGTGCATGGAAGTTTGTTTACATTTACTCGAGAAAAATTTTATTTTATGATGTAAAGACGTATCATGACTTGAAAACTTGGATGTGAGGTCAACTGCTAACGGTGTAGTACATAAAGTTAGATGTTTCAGATTTCTTTCAATTTGTTTTAATTAGGTAATTCTGTGATCATTATATCCAGCTCAGATGAGATGAGTCAGATGAGTTTGAGTTTTGCCATTTTAAATTAGATGTTTTTAAATGTTATTTTGAGAATGAAATGAAACAAATTAGATGATTTGTATATATATTTATTTTTTATATATACCAGTACGGGGTCCCGTTAAGTTGAATTATAATGTATTCTGGAATATCGGCAACTACAATTACTTTTCAGGAAATTATTTATGTTTAAAAAGAAGAGAAAAAAATGCCACCTCCGGTTTTGTATTTCGCTATTTCGCATCCTACCTATGAGAGAGAGAGAGATACCCGCGCGCGCAAGTGCACAGTGCATTGGAATACAAAGCAAAGAAACACTCCATTGCTTGGCTCAGTACACATTTCATGCAAACGCTTTTAATATTCCGTACAATCAATCAATCAATCAAGAACCAATACCCAAGCCAAAAGGTATGAAATGCTGATAATGATAAAGATGAAGTTTAGTTTTTAAAGTTCAAAATTTTATTTGTACATGTTTTTAAATAAAAATCAAACCGTAGTTTATAATTATGTGAATGTGACATAGTTTTACGTGACTAGATTAATTCCGCTTCCTGATGGCTTAAAGTCGATATCTTGCTCAGCACAAAAGTCCTTCGTGAGTGGTATACAATTCAGCAACTTGCAAAATTCGCAGTCCCCGAATCCAGCGTAAAAAATGATTAATAATGTCACGAATATGATGAAATATGCAGCAAAGCAGATCACAACTTCTAGCCATTTCCTGTTAAATCAAAATGATTATTTAATACAGAGTTTTGATTTTTTAAAAAGATTACATTGTTAAATCGCGTTACCTGTATGTCGAATATTTGCCAAACGAGATGTAGGGCATGAGAGCGTGTGACAATAAAAATCCAGCGCAGAAGCCAACAATGTGTGCGAAATTGTCGACCCATGGCAAAAAGCCGATCATGAACAAAATGACTAGGACTAGGAGAATTTTTCCTAAAGCTTGCCAAGGTCGTCTGAGCATGCCCCACATGTGAAGAAGTTCCACAAGTAGACAAGCCATAAGACCGTATTGAGCGCCATCAGGTCCAACCTGGTAGGATGGAATAATTAACGTGAAAAGTTTAATAACAATTTTATTCCGGAACTCATGCGAAATTAGAGCTTGAAAATATGTCTTGGCAATTGGCAAACCTCAGCGCGATGGGGTTCCAAGAGAACGGAAGCTAAATTGCCAGTGATACCGGAACCCAAATAAATAATAGCAACGCGTACGGGACCAGCAAGCTTCTCAACGTCTCGTAAGATAAACCAATGTAAAGTTAACGAGATCAAAATGTGACCTAATCCGGCGTGTAAGAAAAGAGATGAGATCAACCGGTAAACTTGGTCGGGTTTCTCGTCCACAATAAAAGGAAACATGCCACAAACATCCTATAAATCAAAAATTTAATGTGTAGGAAACTTTGAGTAAGATCTTAGAATAGATATATTTCGCAAGATATTATTATTAATTCGCCTAGAATTGTTACTTTACCTGAACTAAAGCAATGTCAAAGCATACAATAATTACCCGGATTCAATTTATAAATTGAATTACACTGTTTATTTTTTCGTAAAATCAGTACCATATGCTCCGCAGCCTTATCCTTGGTCGTCATTCCAGTGATGCCTCTCGTTTTTCGACATATCGGCCACTTGGTTATGTCGTCAGGCCATTCATATGGCGCAACGGAGGCGGGAGCTTCACAAAACCTGTGGAAAAGATGCATTTAAAATATTTGTTGGGGATTTGGCATGAATTTTTTAGGATTAACGTTTACTCACTTTGGATCCAGTCCACATACTGATCCTGATATTCTACCACCAGGGCCCTCTTCTCTAGTCCACTTCTTCCAGGTCGATAGCAGACCCTAAGAGGAATTAATGAAGCGTTTTAAAATGACCTAAACTCAAATTACTCTAAATATATTCCAATTTCAAATTAATTATTCAAATTTTTTTTTAGTATTAACGTTTACTCACTTTGGATCCAGTCCACATACTGATCCTGATATTCTACCACCAGGGCCCTCTTCTCTAGTCCACTTCTTCCAAGTCGATAGCAGACCCTAAGAGGAATTAATGAAGTGTATAAAATTGACCTAAACTAAAATTACTTCAAATATATTCCAATTTCAAATTAATTATTCACTTACGGTTCTGCTAACTCCTTTTATCTGCAATAAAAATCACAAATACAAAAAATAATAATTATTATTTTGAATTTCTGAATTTTTTTTCCTTATTTCGTGTTTTTGCTTACCGAACATTCATTTCTCGAAGATTGAACACATCCCGAATTATCGTTACGAATACAACACGCCGTCTGTCTCTCTTTATCACGGGTTTCCACAATTCGCCGATGAATTGCTTCGTCCATTCTCATGCAAGGTGCAAATTTTGCTCCGAGATNCAATTCGCCGATGAATTGCTTCGTCCATTCTCATGCAAGGTGCAAATTTTGCTCCGAGATGTATTAAATCCGCCTTTTAAAAAGACAAACAGTTTTGTTTAAATCTGCCCTTACAAAAATTAAGTAGAAAGAATGATAATTAAAGTAAAGAATAAACCATCATTAATGTAGGACAAACAAAAAATCGTGAAAGCATAATTATTGAATTATTTGCTCTGAATTCGAAATTGGTTGTAATTTAAAATAAAAAATTGACGAATTCAAATTCGGGTTAAGGTCTGACGATTTTGAAAAAAAAAACTTCTCAAAAAACGTTTCAAAATTTTCTTAGAAAATCATACTAAAGTCTACTGAATGAGCTGAATTAAGAAAAATGAAATGTTTGTCTAGTAAGTCTATGCGTCCCATTGGTGCGATACTTTGAATAAAATTTTAAGTTAAAAAAAGTATTATGATTGAAGTATACCGCGGAAGGCCCTATCCAAAAATTTGCTGGTTGAATAATTTCCATTTGTTGTAAACTCAGGGAAGTGACAAGAACTAGCGACGATTTCCGATGCAGATCCAAGCCAACAGGGGCAAGTCCATACGTGATCATGGAAACAACCAAAATGATAATGTGCACAACTGAGATCCAGTAAGTAAAGTAGGGGCGGAAGTCTTCATATTCGTCGATGAAAGCGAGTTTAGATGCGGTGCTGGTAGGTTGTCGAAGACCTTGTCGGAACTGTTGCCTTTCAGAGTTGTCTAAGGCCTTTGCGAAAAACTGAGATGAGATGCGATTGGAAAATCCTCCAATTCCTCCAGATGTGGTTGGATAAGTTCGAGCAATTCTCCAATGCAAACCACGTCTATATACATATTCAGATTAACGTAAAATTGTTTGAACATTAAATTCTGCTGAATAACTTCACCGATTATTTCTTTAAAAACATCTTCCAAAAATGCATTTGACGAAACTCATTCGCTTTCTTACCCGGGGGGTTGAAGATGATGAGCCGAGTTTCTATGGTTATCTTCCAAATCATCAAAGAAAAGTTCTTGTGGAGATATTGTTATATTGGCTGGTATATCCGCCAAAGTTGCGGAACTAATAGATCTGCTCTTGGTCCTATCTCTAGCCATCTGGCTGTCCAATGGAACACGGCCTGGGGAAGTTGATCCAGCTCCTGGATTTGTATCAGAACCACATCCCGCTCCAGCTGCCACCCTTTGACCGGTACGGCCAAATCGCAGAGACTAAATTTTTAAAAAAGATCCGGTTTTAATACAGAAAATGTCTGGACTTTTTTCTTGAAAGAAAATGAAGATATTAAGCGTTTGGGCAAATTTAAAGAAATTAATTCTAACCCAAAATAGCCATCTGAGTAATTTCCAATAAATCACAAAAACATGATCTTTCTTCTTTGTCCTCCCAGCTCTTCCTGTCCTTTGTGTAGGTGCACCTGCAGGCGCCCTCTGATCCATACTTGGGAGACGGGGATCAGCTTGGTCATGTGCAAGTCCTCCCATCATATTATGACCCCCAGGGTGGCCATGGGGACCATGTCTGTTCACGTAATGACCCATCGGCTGTTGGTAAGGACTTGGAGGAGGCATTGAGTCAACATTCCTTTCCGAATATCTTCGAGAAGCAAATCTTTTTCGACGATTTAACCACTCCTCCTTCAACTGCGGAGATTCATCCAAACCAAAGAATGTCTTTGTAGATTCACGAACGTATTTTCGAACCAATGCCCACTGAGAAGAAGCCCTTCTTGGCTCCATGCCACCCAAGGTTCCATGAGGAGGAATTCCATGTTGGATAACAACCCCACCACTTGGACCTGCACCGTGGCAAGGTCCAGCTGCAGCGGATGATGAACCACCCATATTTTTATTGTTTCCGCTTCGTCCAGGGACCTGATTGTTGCCACAGGCGCTTGGTCCAGCAGCTCCACTTACAAGATATCCCCTTCTTGGGGAGGTAACATTCCCAGAATTTCGCCTGTTAAGATCACAAAAACATAAAATATTTTATTCCTCTTTTTTTAAGTGCATGACTAGCTTCGTAAAATGATTGATGTTTCAAAAATTACCATGGATTATTTGCTGGATAGTCAACGTTATGTCTCACAACACAAGTTGGAAGCAGATCTGGAACGCCTCCAGATAGTGTTGGAGCTATGGGTGGAGGCGAATTTCCTGGCGGGCTGGTCGCATCCATACTTATTCTTCTACTTTCCGATCCTCCAGAGCTCATGAGTGACCATTGTTGCTCTGGAAATTGTGTTGTCATCACAGCTTTATCTGACATTTCAACAACTTTTTTGCTGGGACTTTCCCTTCCGGACGCTTTATACTGGGATTTATTGGGAGTTACGAGAGGATCATTGCTACCGCCAAGCTGGATCGTAGTTTTCACTAAATTAGAACTAACCCCCACCGCTCCTTCATTCTGCGTTGACCGTTGCGTTTGTGTTTGCGTCTGAATGTCTGGCGAAAATTTAATCCTAAAAAACGAGGAACAAATTCATAGTATAAAATTCCGACAAATCTGTCATATTACTTGTACTAATTGATTTAACTGTGATTTAGGCATACACAAATCGAGGTTGATTTCGTTCGGTGGACAACGTGACCGAACTTCCTAAAGAGGATCCCCCGAGCTCTCCTCCTAATGCAGTGCTATTTCCTCCAGTGCTGGAAGCGACTGCTGCAGCTGCAGCTCCACTGTTATCTAAACGAATTAGAGAAATTGACCGATCAATGTAGTGCGAGTGTTGTGGCGACGACGGTCTTTGTAACTGCAGTGAAGCCGATGGATTCGATCCCAACTGAAGCGAGGAAGTTGAGTAAATTCGTGGTTCCTCGAGTCGCAAAATGTTTGAACTCTGCCCTGACCCTGGGGGTCGAGCACTGCTACCAACTCCACCAATAGCCCCATATAACACACCCGGGTGACGCGTGGATTGGTATGGATTTTGTCCAGAACTCTGTGTCGGAGTATCATAAATTTTCCCTTCAGTGTCCGATGATGGAAAGTTACGCGTAACGGAATGTCTCGGATGTCGGGTGAGCGTTGATGTATAATAAATTTCACTCCGGGGATCTCCATAAGTTGTTGTGTCACTTCCGTAATATGTCGATGTTGCGTAGGGATTCTGATTGTGATGGTTGTTGGTGGCGCTGGTGCGACGAGAGTAGCATGATCGATTGAGAGTTGCACATGCCGGAACATCCCTAAATTAAAAATAAAAATTTATAGATTATTATTGCATTACTGTGGGATTAAGTTTTTTAAACATTTCCTGAATGAAAGGTACAGCTTTGTTTGTTTTTTTTAAAGGGAATTTTGATGAAATCTGCATTGTAAAAATAAAATATTTCTACCGTAATGTTTCCTTTTAAATATGAAATTAAATTATTTTTAATCAAGTTTGGTTTTTGTAAAAAGTAAAAGAATTTTTTCTGTGCGGCGAGTAATCTCAAAGAAAATCGAAAATGTATTGGAATTTCTTAATCTCCAAACTTAGGTAGCCCCTCCAAATAATCATGCATACGGTTAAGTTTAAATGATAATTTCAGAAATTCTTTTTAGCTATTCCAGAGTTAGCTTCATTTAGTAAATATATTTCATCCATTAAACTTTACCTATACTGGAGAGGTGGATGTGGAATCGTATTAAAATGTGAGGGTGACGAAGTCGAATGCAACGGAATAGGAGGTGGAGGAGGATGATAAAATTGATGACAGCAAGGTGGAGGTTGATATTCAACCATTGACCTCCCACTGCTTCCATATGGGGGCGTCCGACTGTACGATCGACTTGGCCCTGGTCCTAAGTTATAAGCAGAGGCCTCAGCCCCCATGGTTGATGCAGGGGAGGAGGAATGATGATGGTGACCTCTGCTTGGGGAATACTCCCTATATCTGTATCTTGCCCCTGCGCCTCCAGAAGCCCCACTTCCACTGCGATTGGTAGTGTAAAACCTTCCATATTCATCCTCGTCTGAAGCTTTCATTTTCCTTTCCTTCCGTAGCCACAAATATGGCCTTTGTTCTTCTGACTATTTAAACATTTAATGTTTGGAAATACGTGCTCTCATTTTGACACCATCTTTGAATCCTATTTTGCAGGTCAGTGGGTCATCTCACCATAATGCATATTAAGGTGAAAAGGTAGCACTAACACTTTCACTTTTTGGTTTATTTTTTAAATTGCCATAAATGGTAAAAAATGAAAAAGGTTTGAGGGATCTAATTAACTTTATTTGTTATTTACAGATTTTTTTCTTATTATCCCTCAATTTTTTTTGTAGAATTGAGTTCCACTTTTCTTACTGAAAACAGTACGTGTTTTATATATCCACCCACCATCACGTTATATTGCCCGTATTATATGTAGTTCTGCCCATTATACTTGGTTATTAGAAGGGGAGAGGAAGTGGAAGTAGCAGGAGCAATATGGGAACACCAAATGCAATATAGGATGTGTTGTATGTAACTTTTTCGGAGAACGGGACTACGTATCCACTTCACTTCTGCAGAACAGGAATAGTGCTGGAGTGGAGTGCATACAAAACTTTGTACTTCTTTTTCCTCCCCTCTTCAATCTTCTCCCTTACCTTTCTCGGAGTAAAACAACTGGAATCGAGACAAAAGTATATTCGTAGTTAAAGTAGAATCCGCTATGGTGCGGTGGGTGCAATGAACTAATTTTTTAAGCTCACCATTCATCATTAAGCCTAGTCGGTAAGAATATGAGCGCAAAAGGAATAGCTAAAGAATTTTTGACCACCCAGGCAATAGCGTCTTTATCTACCCGGCTAGACTAGACTGTTCGTCTTAATTTAATTCATCCTAGAGACCTAATTTAGTGGAGATAGATAAAAAAATATTTAAACAGATTTATTGCAGACTACTCCCCGAGAATGTACAACCCATTGTAGAAAAAGATAATAGAATATCATCAAACTAAACTAATATAACAATAGTCAATTTCTCTCCCTCCCGAACCTCAAACCGCATCCTGCGCTGTTGGAAAGGACCGTTTCTAAGTATCCTCCGAAGGGAGTTTTTCACAAAGCATTTTATATAGTTCAATGGAATGTTTGTCAACTGTTCGCAGTAGTAACTTTTCCCAGGAAGCATATAGGGTCGACTTTAGCGGTGCCCGAGAGGGAAAAAAGGGGTACAGAATCTCGTTTTTGCTTGAACTGACGCGTTTGAGAAGGGAGAATACTGCAGATCTTCTGAAAGTAGTAAAGTCCCATATCTCATTTTTAGCAAGCATTCCCATGACATT
>JAHZMX010000002.1:0-16607 GCA_027743895.1 Seira musarum
GCCTTTTTTCTTATATAGTATGAAAGATTGAAGTTTTATTGAAAAAAGGAGAATGAATAGTTAGTTGGAACAAATTTTGACACCTTTTTATGCGCGTAAGAAATAAAGACAGTTCTACGAAATGGTTTCTTCTTTTTACCAATTTTGAAGTGTTTCATTTATTTTGTTTTATTTATATTCGAGCAGTAGTTAGACCGTATAAAAAACATACTTAAATCTAATTTCTAGAACGTCTGGATTTAATTATGAACAGTTTTCAGACAGCTTAAACAAGTGGCTTGTTAGCTTCTGGACTTTATTCTTTGTCTCTGAGTAAGAATTTCTAGATTTAGTAATGAACCTTCATGAATTCGCGTTTATTTTCTCGCAGCTTAGCGCAAAGAATAGAGCTATTTCTTTATCATAACGCTCATAACAGTTGCATGACCTGCTCATGTGAATTCCACAAATACCATTTTACAAACTGCGTCGCATAAAAAATTCAGCAACTCATTTGCATTTTACAAGTTTTCAAACATAAAACAAGGAACAAAACAAGGCAAGGAATGTTTCATGTTACGTTTATGTATGTACATGCATTTAATATGCTGCTAAATGTCTTGTTAAGTATGTTTGTAATTACATTAAAACAAAATGATAAGTAATCTCAATTTCCTTATTACTTCTTCTCACATCACATACATATGTGCATTTAGGTATAGAACTCAAACAAGTCAGAATAATATTAAGAGTCCCGCGGAGACATACAACAGAGGAAAACGGAGAAGATAAGTGACTAATAAATCATTTCCAATTTTTTTCTCAGTGCTCATAAATTCTCAACTGCCGTAGAATTAGTTTAGCCTTTTCATTCTTTAACTTCTTTTTGCCACAGCGGGAAGGGCTCATATTATCTATCTAACTCTCGTTTACTCAAACAAGTTTACCTCAAACATAACATAGCCTGCTGCTGAAGGATATAGACATACGTAGGTACAACACATTACATCAAAGTAAACGCACGAATTTCACTACGCCACGCCACCAATGCCACATCAAGAAAAACAAAGAGAAATCCTCGCGTAAATAAATGAAAAGGGTTTGGAGTATCCCAGAATGTGGTTGGATTCATCCGGCTCAAAGGGGAAAGTGACTTCCCTATAAATGTCTGTTATATTCCTCCGATTTCCTGGTTTAGATACGAAAATTATTCAAAGGAATATTATCTGCGTATCTCTTCTTACACGGTTGCTTAAATTTTAATTCTCTGATCTGATGCTTTGGAACGGAAGAACTGTTTTAACTAATAAGGCGAAACTACATACTCGTGAATGCACTTCACACAAGAGTTGAAAAAAAAATCCAGACATAAGTGAATTGCTGGTATCACATATACCGAATTATAAAAGAGGTAAAGTAACTTAACATTAAAACATTTATACTGAGAGAAGATCAAACATATTTTTAAGAGATTGAATTAGTACCGAATGTGATATGAAGCTTACGATTAAATGGGTCTGGGAAAGCGGGTTGAGGTTGCTACACACCCTGAAGGAAGGTTTTTGATTCATTTAACATTTAATGTGATAGCTAGATACTTTTCCAGTTCGGTAAGTAATAAAATTATGGAATTTTGTGATCTTTACAAACAACCAAAACTAGTAAAAACAAAACGGTTAAACGTCAAGCAGTACTGCAGTTTATGTAGAGATGATATTTGGACTTCGTACATATGTATTTCAGACTACTTGATGAGTTCTAGAAATATGTCGGCTGACTCATTTTAATTTTAATGTTAAATCTCAGTAGCATGTTAATCTAATTCATGCGTATCTTCAAACACAATTAAAATAGAAACTTGAATCTACCAAAATTTGATTAAATTAAAATGGAATTTAATCCAAAAACTAACCTCTGTAGCTTGTATCTGTATGTTTATGGTAACTATAATGAATTGTGGTCAACTTTCGTGAAACGTAAGCGGATTGATTTGCTTAGCTAACACTGTCCCAGAATAAAGTCTATTACTAAGCTATGTTTTGATTTAGTGATAGCAAGAGCAAGGAGATTCGGTAATATTTATTCGTGGTACTAAATTAAATGTGCGGACATAAGTTTTTGAGTAATTCATAGTTGGTTACTTATACAGTAATCAAAATCTGAAATCAGACCCAATCCAGGTCTACAGATTACATTCCAGGTGGATCGGCTTGAAATCCGAGTTGGTAGTCTTGTCCTCTAACTACACCGTTCATTTCAGCGCGCCACCAAAATCTGACTCTACCATTGACTGCGAACAGATAATTCATGGCATGTAGAACCACCGCCGTCAGCAACAATAGAACTACTAATCCAATGGTGCATTTCACCATGGTCCATAAGAGCATTAAAGAGAACCCCACGAGCGCTTTTAAAGGTGATGCGCACATCCGGAAAGCTTGACGAATAACAGGGCCACTATAGTAAAGAAGGCCACATCCCACGATTTCGCAAGCGACCACATTTGTCCAAGTGTACTTCTCGGGATTAGCTCTTCGTAATCGGTACAGGGCGTATGTTAACAGAACTTGGAGAAGTAGTACCTGCCACATCATGACTGGTGGAAGTTGAACGAAAGTTTGACTAAATTATACTATTTCCTGATTGCTATCTTTTCAAAATTAGTCTTCATTTCAACTCCATCAATCTCGGATAACATTTTCATCCCAATCACAGTTTTTCATGCACTTTGGCAACGATTTTGTGCATGAGCCGAAAACTAGTGGAAAATGGAACTAGTTCAGCAGCAACGAAACCAGCGACACATTTGTACGAGTCAACGGATTACAAACACAACTGAAGTACAAAGAAAACTTCCAAAGAACTTGATTTATATCTTGCATGCTTGATAGGACGGAAATACTCATTAATTTTATTAGATCATAAGTTCCTAGCAAGTCAATTCAAACATTTATACTTTAATTTTATTTGATGTAGGTAATTAACCAGATTCATGATTATCTGACTGACAATTGATTGAAATAATTTTAGAATCAATTTTTTCATCCACTTGAGGCATTAACTTTTCACACATTTGAGATGTTTTGAAGGAATTTTTTCATCCCTCGTTTTACAGAACGCTTCTGTTAAATATCATTTTAAAAAATATAGTTTTTTTAACAGCATGAATAATAGGGTCATCGATTGAATATATGAGAGAGGAGATATGAACCGTTGAGGGCATAAAAACTAGGTATTTTACTTATTCTTTTCATTCTCTAGACACGTAGGCTTCGTTGTTCGCCTGCTTGGTAGTCAAACCCAGCAAGTGAAGCGAACTGCTTCTATCAAAGAAAATTTACCGGTTTATGCTCGCTGAAATATAAATATAGATTGCATGACATAGAAGGAGTTAGTAACTTATCAGAAGCCCGATAAGACTTGGGGAATATGAAACAGGAAAACTAACTGGCCTTGCGTTTGCATTGTAGAACATATAGTGGAACACTTGTTGGCTATTTAGGTTAGAAATTGGAAAGCACAAAAAGCAGGGCATTCCTTTTCCTTTCCTTAAAGAGCTAGTGTGATAGAACGTAATTTTTTGTTTCTTCTATGAGTATGTGCATCCCTTGCTTGACTTTCTTTCTTTCAAAAATGTATTGAGTCAATATGCCACGTTTTCTCTCCAGATGTGGAAGATACTTTTAGAAGAATTCTTGTGAGGATCGAGTGGAGAAAAGAATACTATAAATATTACTTTTGTTATTTTTGCTACAACGCCCGCATACTTAGATCCAGTACAATGCCTGCATTCAATTGCTAGCGTATGTAGTTCATTCAATTTAACCAGTGTCGCGTACTAAGAACTCCAATTTCGACCTCTTCCTCTGAAAAAACGCAATACATATCTGTTTGACTGTGACTTTCTGAAAGAAAATTCACTCCATGTATGAACTATGAACCATTACTGCTACCTTCAGTATACTTAGCAGTCTTAGTTTGTATCGGTAAACATATTTTTCGACGAAGTCGAAACTTAAAAGATTCTCAGGGGACTACGAACGCAAGGAAAAAGTCAATACCAGGCCTCGAACTCGAACTGTAATAATCCAACTAGGATTTTCCCTTGGCGAACAATGGTTTCTTCACATCACAGCGTAGTTGTCGTTATATGAACTGAGAAAGCATACAAGAAAAATCATGCTACCGGAGTCGTCAACGAAAGCCGAGAAATATGAACTGCAAATGGAATCCCATCGAGACATTGCAAAGCGAAAACCTTTCAAAGAACGAGTCACACGAAGTTTATCTTTTTGTAAGCTGACAATGTTTTCATAAATGTAGTAAGCTTTTGATGATTGGAGTAAATCTTTTCTACTGCTTCTGGATATACGGATGTGTAATACCTATCTACTTACCTAGCTAGCACCTAGTTTCTTCCAGGGAAAATGTAGTACTGCGAAGTAGGTGGGGCAAAAAAGACAAGGTACCTCACAAGAAAAGTTTTTAAATGAGTGTTTTGACACGTTCGCTATGATTACACCCCAGCACAAGCAAATAAACTACCTAAGTAGATTGAAAAGTCGTGCTGAGCTCCTTGAGCTTCCCTGTTTATCTGATTGGATTATCGTCATATCACGAAGAAGGTAGGTCATTGCATAACTTTCTAGAATTCAATCTACGGTAACTATTTTTAAGGCGTTGGAATAAACACTATTCTTCTAAAATCACGTTAAGAAACACTACAAGTCCTATATTCAACCTTTATAAAACATTCCAAAACACGAATCAAAATCATGCAATGAAGTTTTTATCTTTTACTCGGAAGTAAAAGTTTAGTAAGGCTTAGTATTTATTTTTTGTCAACAAATAGAACACAAAATGTGAAAATACTGAAACCAAAAATCCCGAGCTTTGTCTCTATTACAATGACAAAAGCAAGACGCCTACTATGTATAGTAGTGATTTGCATGCATTAGCATACCAAGATTCTTTACCTCAGAAACCGATTAGCAATTCCAGAGATTTTTTAGAACAATAGGTAGACATTTAGATATAGGTATACTACCTAATTCGAATTCAAACCGAGATATGCCCAAGCTAATACTTTACGTGTGCCTCATTTCATTTTTAAATCGAAAATGTATTAAAGTAAACAGCACAATATGTACGTATTTTTATTACCCCCGGACCTATACAAATGATTGCAAACAGACGTGATGATTGTGCATACGTTTACGCGGCTTTGCTTATACATTTTTGGTACTGTTTTCTGAGTCGTTGGAAGCAAACGGTTTGAGAAAAATAAAAGCCTTGGTGGTCGTGTCGTGATGTCATTCCAACCAAATGTATATCGCGCTAATAACAAAAACAAATTGTTTCTTCCCCTTAATCTCTCCCATGACTAGGGCCATATTGAGTAGAAGATCTCAAAGGAAATTATCATCACCACCCATTTTCAAAAACACTTTATACTTCTATACGCATTAAACCCTATCTGATTCTCTAAATTGAGTGAAATAATGACAAAAAAAAAACAAAAGAATGTTTAAGAATGTATCTTTTTTTTTTTGCCGGTGTCATTGTTGCTACATTTGCTTGCATTGTTTTATAGGAACTTACAGTTGCTGGAATATTTCTCACTGTTATAGCATTAGTTTCGGTCCACGACTTGGAATATTCCTTATTTCCAGTTCCAAATGTTTTGGCAAAGGTTCAAGACTCATGTTTTCTATAACGAAGAAAACTCCCATATTTGGCCGATCACAAGCCAAAAGGAACCCACAGAGCTGCTTGGTACACCAAAAAGCAGCGCAATGGGAAATTACGCCCATTTAATTAAAAGTCCTGGTCTCGGTGATAATGACTTTCAATATCAATATGGGACTTAGGCAGCTAATCATTCCGTCTCATCCTACAATTACGAATACCTACTCGCAATGCTGGAAAAATACTGATAACAGTCCAGACACTGTGGTGCAAAAAACATATAAGTAAATTGTGATAGTTTGATCATTGTCGACTACTCAGCATCCTGATTNAGTAAATTGTGATAGTTTGATCATTGTCGACTACTCAGCATCCTGATTTTGTTGGTATTCCAAGCAGAATTTTTATCAACAACTACAAACAAGGCACTGTAAAGTTATTAAAAAAGATAAAGCCATATATTACTATGATTATAACTCATTCCTTATGTAGGGTACATTCTGGAAAAATCTGAAAAGAGCCTTTCATAGTAATCACGATAGAAGCACTTAGATGACGACCTGCTGATAATCTTATTCGTAGGCGGCAAAATTAATAAAATTAAATTCCGCAAAATATGTTCCAGTTCCACTGTCGAGTCATGACCGAAAAATATTTGATGCGATTCACATAGCCGGATCAAGCGAAGCGATACCGGGAAACATTCAATAAAAGCACAATTTCCCAAGGGTACGATTATGTACATCGCTTCCAAAAATATTCCGGAAAAAATCATTAAAATAAATAAAGCTTCTCTCAACTCAACCTCTTCAGAGACCGTGTTCACTCGAGAAAATTAAACCAAGGCGAGAGCTTGATTTGAATTTGAATAAACCAGAAAAATGAGAGGTAAACTACAACTACAAAACGTATGATGGCATTTTATCAAAGTGATCCCGAGAAATATGAGATAATAACGATTTTTATGCTGGCTTCATTTGGCGAGGAACTTTCGCTTTTACTACAACAACAAGCCTCGCTACCGCTACCACTTTTACTATGCTTTTTTGCTTGCTGCACTTCAGGGAGCGGAAATTATGCAATGTAATTCAACTCTTATTTACGCTGACGAAGCCCTAATCATTGTAAACCTAATGATGACTTCAGCGAATTTAGTGTACAGTTTCATATTACATACTTATGTCATTTTACGTCAAAGTTGTTTCTTTTCTTCAGGTAGTTTCCAGAAAAATGTCTGATCGTCAATGCCTATTGCTTTCCGCATTTACATTTTGAAATTTAATATGGTTTCTGTAGAGCAAGTCATTAAAAGTAATATGAATGTCAGCAATAACCAGCTTTGCAAGTAGGTTCCTGCGTATACAATAATTATGAAATAATTGCGCTTTTTATAAGCATAGTGTTTGTATAGGCGTAAGCAAAGCTAACTTTTGATGATGAAATCATTAAATTTACAAACGCCGAGTGAAATATAGAAATCTAATTGCTGAGAAAATTAAAAGAAGTATATTATATGGCCTTCAAAACTATTTAAGCTTCTGAATCATGGCATACATTAGAAGCGAAGGTGAAAGCTTACTAATTGACGACTTTGTCAAAAATCATTAACTCAGACGAAAGTTTGGAAACGATAAAATCATTTTTAGCAAAATTAATTTTTAATAGAAAGAAATGTACCAGACTCTTGAATTCTCTTCAAAATCTGGATGCAAAGATGAAATACTAGTGCACATTTATGATCATCCCATGATAATCTGCTAGTTGAGGTTCTAAAACATTCATTGCTGGTACAATGCTTTAGGACACAAGTCACGAAGAAACGTGTGAATGCAAAACATAATGCTAGACTTGCATCACAATTTCAGTATTCGCAAAACGAATCATCATTACGAAGCCATAAAACAAACACGATGAATCTCCATATCCAAGTATCGTTACGCATTGATCTTTCATTTCCTTCCGGATCCTCCTGGCAAATAAAATTTTACCCAGAACCAACGCTAACAAAATATTGATAGTTTTACCTTACATTACCTACCGCACATGCTTCAAATTCAACAACATCGTCAGCTTTACTTTTCATTTCCGCTTAGAATTCCCTGTTAAGCGCACATTTCCGCCATAAAACACGATAACATTCCTATGTATTCTGCCAGTGAACCCTTTTTTACTTTACCTTCCCAAGGTTTTCAATTTGGGGTTCGACATGATGCATCTCCCCTCCTCAAGAACCACTACTGATGCTGACCCAGCATCAGGAATAATAGCTTAGGAGACGTGGGAGGTATTTCAATTACACTGCCACAATCATCCTCACCGCCATCATCGCACCAGCGAAATAACAGAATACGAAATAGTTGCGATGAAAATGATAAAATGTATACGTGATGGTTTCCTCTCAAAAACTAGATGTGTTTTCGCAGGGTTTGACTTGTAACCACCTCTCGTTTTTATGACTCACATAAAAATGTGCAAAAAAGTGCTTGTCTAGTAGCTTTACAACTTTTTCCCCTGGTATTCTACATTACTCAACCCGTTCCTTTCAATACCTGTATTGCATGCAAGCATGTGAAGATGTTATAAAAGGCTAACGTCTTTTTTCTCTCCGGAACTACCCACATAAAACTTAATATTGAATGGATGTGTTGTAAAAAATGGCAATTGGTAGAACAAAAAAAAGTAGGAATGCAATGCAACTTATTGTACAATGGAGATTTTTTTTTCAGTGTGCTTACCTTCAAAAAATTTCCGGAGTATTGTGCTGGCGTAGCAGCTTTTCTCAGTTTTCTCAGGGAGGAAATACTTTCGATTTTACTTCCAAAGTCAAATAGTCTCTGAAGGGAAAAAAGTTGTATAGACGTCGTTCGTCTAATGATATCTGAGGAAGTTGACGACTGGTAATAAAGCATAAAACGTTTCACTTTTCTTCAGTCAGCAAGTAGGATAATGGTTTCAATGGTGCGGCTTCCGGTAGGAAGACCCAGTGAAACCAATGTATGTTCTTAGTTTGTAAAAAAAATCTTGATTCCAATCCTATGAGTTCTTTCCAACGCAAGTAATTATCTGTTTGATGAATGCAGAAACTACCTGCTTTGTTTCCCCTCTTACTTCGGGCTGACAATACGAATTGTAAAGACACACTCCCCAAAAAAATTCCCGAATCAAAACACGCCTCTTGGAATGAATCAAAAGTCTAGTAGTTCATTTAAACTGGATTGTTGTAGGGAGTTCTTTTTTTACTTAAAAAATAAACACTATCAAGTGCTTTTGAACCACGAACAAAGACAACTTCAGCAAGTGAAAAGATTTTTTGGGCTCTAAAACTTGGTTTAAATTTTTCGCTTTTTGGGAAATAGTTTCAACCCAGTCTCGAGTCGATGGAACTGCAAAAGTCATAAATTGGCGGTTGGGAATAATAAGCGTCAATGCGAGGAGGAGCTGTAATTCGTGAAGCTGTTGTGTTAAAGTTACTGCTGGAGTCTTCCTTCCTAATCTCTGAATGAAAATAATGGTGAGCTGATGACGGAAGTTGAGATGATGAAAAGCTTAGAGAAAGCGGTCCCATTGTCACCATTAACCCGGTCGTGAATGTTTTTTATTACTTTCCGACTCCCCCAACAGCAAAGCAGTTCTTTGTACACAATAGAACATGCATGTGTAAAAGTATTTTTAACTAATGCACTTCTACAAATTTTATAATTAAGTAAAGAGTTCCGCTGTGTTAGACTAAACTGAAGTAGATGCTACTATCCGAAAAATCTGAAACTAGCGTACAAAAATCCTCATTTAAATACCATTTCAGTTTCTCAGAATTTTTCATTACACAATTGAATTGCTCTTGACAAGGTCGAAAAAAATTTTTTTTTTACAGTTTGTTGTAAAAATTAAAACGTCGGCAATAACCATTCTTTCGCCAGTTTTGAAGTGTTTTTGTGCCTTCTCTTCTAGACTTGCTCATAAGCAAGCAGTTTTGACTTGTGGACATTTTAACCAAGCTTTACCAATATTTGCTTTAAAGTTGCTTTAGCGTAATTGTCATACAGGTAATAATTTACTTTAGTGCAGCAGCAGTATTAGCATTGTCTTAAACATTGGTTTTTGCTGACGTTTATTCTTAAGTGTGCAAATATTTGGTTTATAAATTCTTTACGTTTTCATTGTCTCTGTCTCTATCTTCAATACGATTGAACTTTTAACTTCATTTTGGTGTTTACTTATTTTGGTCTTCTGTTTATTATTTCCAGTTATTATGAATATTATGATAATGAGTTTTGACTGTGAATGAAAAAGTATTTCAGTCCTGTTCAAAAATCAAGATCTTCTACATTAAGTACATCATGCAATACGTAGTTGACTTATTCTTTTTTACACAATTTCTCCAAAGAAAGTCGTGCGAGTAAGCATCAACACCAAGATTTTCATTCATTCGTTCTTTTCATGCGAAAACCTAATAGCAGGGAGCAAGAATCAAGACAATAATTGAAATGGAAAATTGGGAAAGAAAATGAGGAAAATGTATTCCCTAGAGATAAGAAACTTGTGCAGAATTCTAGCCTTTCCAACTCATGCGCATGCTCCACGTACCTAGATATATGCATTTAGCTAGAATTATTTACTCATGGACATATATTATAGTTCTTGGTTGAAAGTGGATGCTTTTAAAATTTTAGAAATTGCCTGTATGACTCATAAAAAATGGAATTGTACCAGACCAGAGCAAATATTAATGGAAAATTTGACTCTCTAATTTCCTTTCAAATCTTGCTACCTATTTGAATTTGTTTAAGGGCGTATATTTCGACATTTTGTTGAGACACAATAAGAGAAAGCAGTAAAAGTGGATTCGTTGAAGGCTGAAAAAATATAATGCAATTTTACAATAAATATTGTGCCTGCCTGCTTGGTTTCACTAACTTATACATATTTATTACAATTTTATAAGAAAAGCTAATACCTACAACAAGACTGTCTACATCTCCTTCGCCAAATCGAAAAAAGCGTGCGACAAAGGATATTTAGCTATAGTTATGCTACAGTCACAAATCCGCCAGACATGAGAATAGTAGATGAATGAATTTGTGGTACGAAAAATTGGAATAACGATTATGAAAATGAGTAATGATGTCTCGTCTCGTGTAGTGGTATGACCAAGTTGACATGAGCCACAACATTGTCTACAAATAGACGCCGAAAGTTACGTGGGTGAATGAAGCTGTAGGGAGCTCTTCTTTCCGTGACTTGTTTCACACCTGTCAAATAAATGTCGCATCTTTCGTGAATGTTCCGTCATACACTTTACCAATGTCTATGAATAATCCCTAATGCTAGAAAAGCCTACTGATTGCTGATAGCAACTTCTTATGGCCATGGCAAACCTTTGAGATTCGAGTCTTGGTGAGCAGGACCTAATATACGGATAATGTCCATTCAAAGTTTACCGACTAAAATCGGGCTACTGGACGGACATCGACGTGCGCATAAGACCATGGATTTGCAATGGCCTAATAATTTCTTCAATGGTGTCAGATTCAATAAGGCGAAGAAAAGTATCTAGTGTGACGGTGGCGGTTAAAAAAAGGTTGTCAACAAAGTTTTGACAGACAAGTCGAATCTCGAGACCACAGCAGTCTGAAATGGTTATTTCAAGAGCGACGGAAAAATTAAATCTGGTGAGAAACACTGGGTATAAATAAGCAGAAAAAAAAAACTATTTAACAATCTTGAAGAAAATTCGATGAAGAATGTATCCAGTATTTTACAAACTATTTTATGTCGTTCTTTTAGAATTAGGATTTCTATCAAATTCGATGAAAGGAAAAAAACCTATTTCCACCCAGGATAATAAAGTAAAAGTTAGCATGTTATCATAGTAGAAAAATGATAACGATAATCATATGTAGAAACTGAAACGCTCCAAAACATTTTTTAAAAATAGAACAAATCGCGTTAGGTGATACAAAACCAACAAAGATTCTTGCCTTTCTATCATTCTCACGAAAATGGAATAAAAGTAATGGCTATTTTTACTATTTGATTGATGCAATAAATCAAACAGTAATTATTAACTGCCTTCCAAATGACTTGTAAAAATGATTATCTTAGCATTCATGGAAGGCAATAGTAATTGTTTGACGATTCAATAATTCTTACCTACCCAGAAACAGACTTGCACCATGTACCTATAAGTTTCCATTATTATAATGCATTTCATTTTAACTCTCTTTGAATCCACCGGAACATTTTGTTCGGATACTGCTCCATTGTATGTATCTTAACGTACCTGACTCATGGCTCTTAAGTATCGTTTCTTGTCTTCCTTTTTTAATAAGTTTTCTTCCATCTTAGCTTTCGTCTTTCATTCTCATCTCTCATCTGATTTCTTCCTCAGTGCGAATTGGGATTCCCTTTGTTCATATTCAATTTATCAGGCTCAAGAGAGATTTAAGAGACATTTGAAAAATTTATTACTTCGTCGGAAACAATTAAACAGTCTATTCCACTTTATCCACCAACTTCCTCTCACTTAATTTAGGGGAACTAATGACAGAAATTGTGAAATATATAGCGTCCTCCGCAGTAAAAACTTTCCTTTTTGGGAAATGTTCATTGAAAAAGTTTCAGAGAAAAAAAATCCCTTCACAATTTCTTTATTTTAAACTGTTCTACCGTGACTAATATCGTGTGAAACTTTTCTATCCCACTTTGCCAACATTTTATAGAGAGATTATGCCTCTATGTTAATAATAACAAATAATAGATTTTAAGTGTAATATAGTGCTAGCACTAACAATAATTATAAATTACAATGACCCTATGTCTTCAAATGGTGAAGTCTAAAGAGTCTACGAGACGTTTCAGTTGTTGACGCACAAGAGCCTATTTTTGGACAGCAATAAATTTCAAAAGGAGGTGAATTAAAATGGTTAAAAACGAGGCACATTGAGACTTTCTTGAAAGTTGTTAACGAAGGAGTTAGTTTTTTTTTGGCAAATTGATAGGCATGTAATTATCTTGAAAGGTGCTTCTCACTATCAGTGTTGTTTGTATTATTTAAAAGGGTGTCCATTTGTCAGAATTTAGAATGATGTTTAAAACACATTGCTCATTATGTAAATTCTGCCGTAAAACTCAACCTCTTACCTCAAAGGATATCATAAATATTATAAATTGTAAAATCTTACTTTTGTAATTTACAAGTTATATAAAGTTTGTGGAGGCGTCCTCTGTATTTAATTATAAAGAATGAGATATGTGTACTCTGCTTGTGTATTATTATGTATAACTATCGAATTATTCGCACACATTCCAGTTACAGTTAAGAGAAAGTTTTTACATTTTTTTTTAAATTCCCGAATACTCAGTTAGCGCAGAAAGAATCCCCATTTCTTGGGCTGAGAAAAGTGTAAATGAAAATGGATGACACCAGAAAGAGTCGTGGTATGGTCATGTTGCATGCCTTCATTCTCTAAGTGGACATGATAAAACTTTTGCTTTCCTCATTTTGTTCTGGCACTACTTTACAATTTCCCATACAAGACTAATATTACTTTAATTGTGGTTTCGGACACAGTGACACCAACAGCTCTCTCTGGAGCTTTGAAAATTGCATACTGTTTACTGCAAAAGTACAATAACGGCAAACCAGCATGCCAAAATGAAGGCTGTCGTTTTAAAAATTCTTTTTAAGTGGAATGCCTCATGGTCTCATTTATATTACCCTTGTGTAATTACACATCTCTCTTTACAAAAACATTTTCACTGCTTTCTTTTTCGACATTAAAAAAAACTTTTTCTATTTGTTCGGGCACAACATGGCATCTGCTTACTTAACTTATTTTTCAACAATGTGTTTGCCTTTGTGTATTGGGAAGAGAATGAAAGAACGACACTAGCAGAAAGAAAGAGAACGAGTAAAATTAATGTCATTATAATTGAACATAAGAAAGCAAAAATAGGCTAACATAACATAATATCATTGCTATACCGCACTCACTTGATTACTCTGAGTTGTGAATTATACAACATTCACGCATTATACCGGTCATTAGAGCGCACGAAAGTACAAAGTTGACGACAACTTGT
This sequence comes from Seira musarum, assembly GCA_027743895.1. Lineage (NCBI taxonomy): Eukaryota > Metazoa > Arthropoda > Collembola > Entomobryomorpha > Entomobryidae > Seira > Seira musarum. The sequence goes on from JAHZMX010000002.1 coordinate 13,750, forward strand.
CTCACACGCATCATGAGAGTCTAAACACGTGTTCCAGCAGAGCCGCTGTTACAACTGGTACTTGTGATTAAGTAAAAATTATTGAATATAAAATAGCAGACCACACTTCGAATTCGTTGGGAAACAATAATGTTCTCGAGTTTTTATGATCGCCCCCATCGACATCTTTCTCTAAATATCATGTATCACGCAGCCAGCTAGACACAAACAGACAAATAACATGATTCGAAGAAGGGAAGAAAATAAAAGAGAAAAGTGAATGAGGGGTATTATCCACCATAATGATCATTACACTTATTTCTAGTGTGGAAAAAGAAACTGGCAGAGAACGTGAAGAAGAAAGTATAGTTTTCTCCACATTGAGCTGACAATAGACTAAAACGAGTTATAGGCATGTGTAATATTTTGACAATGTTTGTTGTTTGTTCCTTGCAATTTTCAGAATGAAAGGGAAGATTAATGGGAATGGCGTAGTTTGAGATCTTATTTTTTAACTTCTTTTTTGCAGACTGAGTAGTTTGAAGTTTGGAAAACATGTAGTTTGGAAACTCCCATTTGGATGGTTACGTCACGCCACATTTAGATAGGCACATTAGGACTGAATAAAATAAGTAAGACGGAGACAGAGACGAGAGAAAGGAAGAAGGTATTCACACAATGACATTATGGTGTAGTGTTGCATAGCATGCCATGTCGGAGAATTTTTTTTTTTCATAAACGTTTGAAGGAACAACTTTTATTCAGGCAAACTGTAAGGATTAGGATCATTGTCCTTTTGCTGTCTTTAATTTCTTCTATTCATCCAACCACCCACACTTTAAGTGTGTGGGGATTGAGGATTAGAAAATCACGGAATATATGTTCCCTAGAATAACGATATAAACATTATTAAAGCTCATGCACGTGGAGCTTATCGTGGCATACAAGCTAAGCCGCCTTCATGTTCGGCGAAATCTTCGTCCCACGCTTAGGAATTGGCGCAACTCCATTTACTATGCTACTATATTCACTAGGTATTAAAGCTTGTTATTTTCTTAATTTCGACGAAAGCATAAAATGAATAAAATCGAATCTATTATCCGTGGCACCACAAGACGTCAACAAATTATTTGTCTCTTACTTTTGTTATTATACCTGCTTTTGTTTGGTTCTTGCTTATTGTTTAGTTGCAGACCAAACTAAACCAATCAGCCGAAAGCTAAAAATACTTTGTTTTGAATGGAAAAATTCGCCATATTCATGCTCATACCGACGAGTCCAAAAACATGAGTTATGCAAGCGACAAGCGAAACGCCATTTATCATACACACAATAAGAGTGCCGTGCCAGAATTCGGTTTAGGTTCAGCTGCGCATATTTTTACATGAGGGGAGCAATCAAATAGCGTCAGATCGTGAACGTTTACACCTAAAATACCGTATAATGAAGCGTACTAGCACCGCCCATAGTCCAAGATTTTACATTCTAGAAAAATTATTTATTGCGACTTACGACATTACGAAATGTTCTTATTCTCCCTCTAATAAATTACACCTCGAAAGCATGTACTTTGACGGAACATAAGTTCTACCATTAGGAATTTGTGAAGTGAAAGTTTGCAACGGGTGGAGCTGCTCAATGTCTTTGACATAAATATCCCTCACAACCATTAGTTTTACGCCACCTTAAATTGCAGGCTTTAACCCAAATAATAAGTGGGCGAAAAATGTGTATGTCATTTTCATTCATAAACTACAGTGTACATGCACTTTGTTCGCCTTGCATATTTATACTCCTTTTAAATGCCAGTTTAATGTCGCAATCATAAAAACGTTTTCATTGGTCAGTGCGACAGTTAAAGGCTTTGCAGCATAAAATGAAATGCAATTAATAACCAGAAATTTCCATTCTAAATCTACCTAAATAGGCGTCTGCATTCATCTATTAAACAAAATTTAAATTACTGGTTCTCAGTTTACCGACATTTGTACGTCTGTCTCATGCAGCATGCACAATTTCAGCCTAACAGCAAACATACTAAACAGCTGCAGACTTTATGCCAATTTTCATGCCACACGCTGCACTTTCTCCGACTTTCTGGGAACGTGTAGAAGATATTTTTCTGTTGAGTAGAGCAGAATTCAAACATTGTATTCGGAACAATTACGCTTGAATTTGGGAAACCCTCATGATAAAAAAAAATACAAAAAGCGACCTGTTTCCACCTGTCACTTCTAAGTATGATTGATTATTGTGGAAGGTGAGCAAACAGAAAGGAAAGGTGTTTTCCAGCAAACATTTGTACGAAGTACCATCACTTTCCAACAATAGTATGGACGCTACAAACATATTTTTTCCGTTTCGTTTGAAGTGCAAGCCAACTTTCCAGTGGCATCACAATAATAAGTATCCGTAAGAAAAATGGTGGTGAACTTCAAGTAAAATGCCACGTATTCCGATCTATTAATAATATCAAGTTGAAGTGAGTTTGAATGACGCGAACCAGAAAAATCTAATCATTTTAACAAGGGAGCCTTTCACAATAAGACTTTTCATGAAAATATCTTGCTAAAGGATGAGTGCTGTATTATTATTAGTAGTACAATATGAAACAAGACAAGTTTAGTTTGTTTACCTACCGTCTGTCCTATTCTTAAATGTGGCAGTTGGAAGTGTAGGTACTGAAAAAAGGAGATGGACAAGTCTTCCGAGAGTCACATGAATGAACTTTGTATCTTTGAAGTCGTTGTGAAATTACAATCTTATGGATGACAGGATTGGCTGCGTCCTGGTGGAGAAAAGAGGATTTCTCAGAAAATTTCGGTTGCGTCAATCGTCAACTAGAATGATCCAGTAAACCTGAAAATGTACAAAAACAG
>JAHZMX010000004.1:0-24804 GCA_027743895.1 Seira musarum
ATAACGAGCGTATTTATGTCCCCCACAAGAAATTATTATTGCAATGCTTATTGCTCTTCGACTGTTTATGTTTTCTTTTGCCATTTTTCACTTTCTTTTCTCAAAGCTCCAGGAAGAATTCAAGAAAGTTTTCACATAATTCAAACTGTCTCTCCTCTATTGACGTTTATTGCGCAAATGAAACTTCTTCCTAGTCACACACGAAGAGTGTAGACCGAAGACAAAAAAAGGAAAGATCAGGAAGGAAAATCATCATCATCGTGGTTCCTTTTCATCTATACATACTTTATCTTCACCAATTTAGATGACCCCAATGAACGTCATACTGTTGTCGAGAATTATTGCTACTGTAGACCATGCCTCGCCGATTGCACTTTAGCGCATACAATCTTTCAAACGCATTGTCGGCTGTTGTCAAAGTCAAAAGATATCCCAGAATCAGAAGAAGAAGATTTCACAGAATTTTAATCGTGCGCACTTTTTTGTTCGAAACGCCGACGCACAAAGAAATGGTAAAAGACCAGCAGAGATACTTAGAATTTTTGGGTTAAAATCGCCCTTAATGGTATTTGCAATCTCAATCTTTGGACGCTTTACATGTGTATGATGCATTTCAGTACCACCTTGACACAGTTTTTGCGATTTCGATAAAACATTAGTTAATGACTCGCTCATATCCAGCTAAAGATTCTTTCGTTTCTTCAATCGCCACCTCTGCAAAACGTTTAAAATGAGCTCTCACAAGGCGACCAAAGCATTGAGAATTTTAACATAGGAATATCATCTACAATTTCTTCACAAGTTGAGCGGTTGGAATCGACGAAGTTTGTAGATTGCAAGAAAATAGATATTGACAATGAAAGTTCAAGTGAAAAATACCATTTAACGCAATAATTGTTTAAAAAAGGTCATGCAGAAGCTTCAAGATAGGGTCAAATTTAAACGAAAGCGTCGCATGTACTTTGCATATACCTAAATAACGAAACTGGCAAAGAAAGTTCATTGATGGTCTTCCAAGCAGTTCCAAGATGAAGTCGACAAGTCTGCTTTCAGTGAGTGATATTGAATATATGTCTCAAGATTGTGTCTAAATCTATGAGATTCGATTTTCTAAACAAGACAGCAAGATGATGTACATGATATGGTAAGTAGTGGTGTGATGACTCTGACCTGTGAATAAATTTTTAATCCACGCACTACAAAGAAGTCTAGATCTTTGACACTCAAGTCAAACCCTACATACTTATTTTAGCAAAACCTTGATCCCTAAAATAAACATTTTCGACTTTGCTTTCTCATAAATGTTTTAAAGAAAACTTGCTCCGTGGCTCATGTAGCATCTCGTTGAGGTCGGAATTTTTCTTTTCATACGCTAGGATCTGTGTCAGTTGTCAACCTCTTTTCTCCTGTAACGACTAACGACACATTTCACCTGTGTGGCATTAGCGGCATGACTTCTCGATCTCGACTTGTACTGCTGCTAGTAAAAACATACCTACGCACTTTTACAAGCCTCATCAGAGTACAGGTTATATATGTATTTTTAGAAGAAAAATCCAAATTACACAAAGTGAAATCGAGAGAGAAAATATGAGATTATATGCAATGAAGGTGTAAAGTAAAAAGCGTAAAACCAGGATCAACCACATCATGTTTTTTTCTCGACATCATCTTCAAATGAACATGACATGTTGGTTGTAAACAAACAGGAAAAAGGATTCCTGTGAACACTCAGGGCTCACACACACGACACTCAACCTTTATTAAGGCAGCAACAGGTTGACTTGAATGCAAATGTTTAATCTTTCCTTCATCTAGTTTGAACTTAAAGTCTTTATTTCCGTCGACAACAAAGACGTGTGTCGTGAACAATCCTAATGTATATTTTTGGTAAGTCAGTGGTTTGGACTGTAATCATCATCACGATCACTAGCGTCGAACATTCAAAATGAATGATGGAACAATAGATTGGATTATATCAAAAATAGTAAAGGAGGTGACAAGATTACCATTTGGTTTGGGCGTGGGTCGTAGGTACAATAGTAATGCTGAACTTAAGCCAAATGTTGGTGGACGATTGCATTACTAACTTTAAACCAAATCGGTATTGACCAACTTGGATGAGTGAAATACCATAAGGAACTCTGAAGAGGCTCTCCAGGGAATTAATTATATTGATTGTGATTTACATGGAACCAGTCGAACAGTCGAACCCTTGCATCAGAAAATTTTGTATTTTTTGGTTAGGCTGGAAGGTATTTAATGGATATTTAGAGACAAAATTAGAAGACAATTTTCACAACTTTTATTGGTAACACGAACACAAATTATTATGATTATTGTCTTTATTGCAGAAGATCAAGAGTTGTTCATATCAAATAAAAATAAATAAATATTTAAAAGAAAGTGATTCATCACAGCATAGTCATAATTGTATTATGCAGGCTTTTCAGATAACGACGTAGCTGAAGAAGGGTTAAAGACGAAAGAGAATACTGTTTTAATGCCTGCCAATTTCCGCAAGCTGTGAAAGAAAACAGCGCCTTGCACTTGATTCTACGAATTTTGCATATGATAGTCATGACACCATGCATGCATGAATAGAGTTCTAAGAGACCTGTCTAATGAACTATTACAAGCTATGTTTAATGAAAAAAGATTTGACCGCCCGAGGTCGTTGAAGGTTAACGAATTTCAAAAAAATTAAATAGAAATTTTAAAAAATATATCAGTTATACTCAGCATTTCAAGGGCTTTCAAATGACCTATCGCACGTCATATGTTCCACTTGAAAGAATTTTCAATCGTGTTCAAAATTCTGAAAAAAATATGGTTATTCGTCATTAGTACGGAAGGAACATTTCGGAACCTCTTTCGAAAATTATCGCGCTCACGGACAGACGGATGCATCAATACTCAATACTCAATTAGTTTCGCTCAGCTACGTAATAATTAGCGCTTGCGTTATCTTAATATCTCGTTATCATGATCTATTGACCAAAATCGTTGTTCGTCCATTTAAATTGTGTGCTGCTGCTGGAGCACGCAAGGAAACTTCGCGGGCGGCCTTACAAACATATTTTTTAGTACATATCTCATGATTCTCATGTCATATCATATCGACATGATGAGATTGTCTTAAACAAGGGACTAGCTATTTTACCTTACAAAACATCACAAATCATTCTGTCATCTCTGCATCAGTTAAGTTCGAATTTTCATTCTCCAATTTCAGCGCTATATCCGAATGAATTGCGCTCTTTGAAATTAGTTCGCGGCATTCCTCATCTTTATCGGTTTTAGTGCATGCATAGGAGAATAAGTAGCTTGACACTTTCATCCAGCTATCAGTAAGCAAGCTTGTAACTGTAACTCTCGAAGTCAAAGTTGTTTGTGTCTTGTTCGCGATGTGCATGGAAAAATCGTTCGTCTTGCTTTATGCTTTAGAGTTTTCCATTCACTTGATTTGCTTTGCTTTTGCTCATTTCCTCTTCATCTCTTCTTAAGTCGGAAGAAGAGGAACGGTTTTTTTCGTCCTTTGCCTTTTTTTCATCGTACAGTCTTTGACAGTTTTATCGAACTGTTGCTTTTTTATTTGTGAAAAAAATTTGTTTGCATTCTTACAATAATTTTGGTACATCCAAACCATATATCCATGCATTTTTTCTCTTCTTTTCCACGAACTTTGATTTTGATTTGCTTTGACTCACAAACAAAGTTATATGCATGTATTTTTATGAGGATTTTTCTTCCCTCCTCGTCTTTTTCGCTCACGTTGTAAAATTGAGTTGAAGATGGGAAAAGGTGCCACCGTGCTCATATCGCAGTTCAATGATGCGATTCGTCATACAAATTTTTGTGCTAACATTTTTGAAAAGAAACAGTGAGTGTGAGACACTTGGCCTGTTTGCTTGAGCCATTGCCCAAAACAAATATTTTTCCACCGTGATCGTATGTTTTTGCTTCTCTTATTGCGTAATTTGTCATGCATTTTCATTTCTTTGATTGGTCGCAACGATATAAAAAAGTGTATTTTTGATTACAGGTACAGGTAGGTTAGGTGCTCACTTTGTCATGTACTTAAAGCTCAACCTCAAGTTTTATCTCAGGATAAATCTAGTTTTTACGAGAGAAAATGGACAAAACATGAGTACAAAGCAGCGACAGTGATGGCCATGGTCACTTGGATTTGAAGCCCCCCGACAAGGAGAGATGAAAATGCGCAGATGAACTACTACAAACAAATGCCCGTGTTACAAGATCTCCATATAAATATTTCGCAAGCAGTAACAGACTGAGCCAGTAACAAATATAAAGGCAATATTTTGTGCGTTTCAAAATGTTTAAAGCTGAGAAGATGATTCTCTCTGCTTATGAGTCAGTTTATCTCAGAGTCAATTGCCATCTCTGAATTTATCATCATTAAAGTCTCAAAAAATCCACTCAGTTCAAACATGCAGTTTTAATGGAACCGATTTTTTTGTGCATCGTCCAGCATTTTTGGACATGCTCTTCTTTTTCTTTTCCACAAAATCTCAGTCCAAAAAGTACGATCGTCTTGAAATCTATTTGGGTTTGGGTCGGTCGCTGCTCCGGTATGGCATGGCTTGGACTGGTCTGGTCTAGACCACATGAATGCGATGATATGGCGATAGACCGAAGAAGAAAAGAGGCAACGCAATGTGTGTACATGAGCTCTCTGTCATAAAATGTCAACAACCAAACCATTTAAGGAAAAGTAGACGATCTCAAATGTCTACCTGCGTGTTTTTTGTCTAAGCTCATCTGCTGCAACCTGCAAGCCAAGCCAGGTAGAAAATAAAAACGCTGATAATATTGTAATAATAATAATAGTAATATGCAATGCACTTTGGAAATCTCATTTTTTATGATTTCCCTTTAAAAAATTCTATGAATCAGAGTCATGTGAATCCTCCTTTCGAAACTCTGCTCGTCTCGTGATCGTGGTAAGAAAGTAGTAAAGTAGCTGTACATTAATGAAGTAGGTAGGTAGGAAGGTTGTAAAAATAAAGATGAACAAGGTAGGTAGGTATAATGTCTCGCAATGATATATGTTCTCATATAGCACACTCACTACATGAATTAAATTTTTTTCATGATTTCTTTTTTAAAGTTTATTTTTTCACCGTGTATGAATGCAACAATTAAACTTTACGAATGTAAGCGTCATTTTTCTGGAATTCCGATCCGATGTTTGATTTCTCAAATTAAAAATATAACATGGACTCCTTTTACTGCTTATGATAATAATGATGATGATGGCGATTTGCGTTCCTTTCTACGCTTTAACTCGGTCATAATTAAAAACTTGAACAAGTCACTTACCTCTTTAGAGAGCGTCCTTTCATTTTTCCCATCCTGAACTGCTCCAAAATGTATTTGGAGAGCTACGCGCAAAACGCTAAATAGTCTTCGATTTCAACGAGAATTTTGCTGGGATTATTTATAAAAATCATTTGTGACAATTTTCTCTCGTGAATAAAATTCCCTACGTCAAATCAAACAAAACCGAACTACTCTTTTTTCACTTCACGGTTCTGAATGAAAAGAATTCCAATTCCGGATCTTTACTTATTCACTGTATTTCCACGATTCTGAAGATTGGTTACAAATAAAAATTCTAAAACAAATGAATCACTGACCAAAAGTAGCGAAACACACTCAAGAAATCACTACTGTCATTTTTCAAACAAACAATTGCAATCGGCAATACACTCTTTAAACCTTCTTATTTCTCCTCGTGTGGGAGAATATGTAGCCACTTTATTACGAGACATTTAACATGTCTCAACTCTCAAGCATGAGCAAAAATGTAAAGAAGCGTGGCCGTAGCAAACTGAAAAAAATCCGTTTGCAAATTACCTCGTGTGGGAGAATATGTAGCCACTTTATTACGAGACATTTAACATGTCTCAACTCTCAAGCATGAGCAAAAATGTAAAGAAGCGTGGCCGTAGCAAACTGAAAAAATCCCTTTGCAAATTGTGCGTATAATCATGCAAATACTGACGAATTGATGGGAGCTACTCTTATATTGTCAACAAAGACCACACATTCTGTTATTTGATGGGAGAACAATTTTAGTGAGCACAAAAATTTCAACAATGAACCAGAAACAATCTCAATCCCATTTATTCCTTTTTCTTCCGCTGCAATTACGTTTTTTCCGCCACTCTAATTTCAACTCCCGTCTCGTATCATTTGAGACAGTGTTGTTGTCTTCATGAGACGCTTCCTCCTGTGACTGGTGGCCCATAGACCAAGATGCAGTCAAAGAGATTGGAAATGAACAAGGATCATATTATCAGCATCTTCATGATATTGTGGTTGATACACCTAGTTACTTTTTTACAATCTCTCACTTTTTCCCTTCTTCTGCATCTCCTTTGACTCATCCATTTTAACCCTTTTTTCTTTTTCGTCTGATCTTCTTTTTTTCTTGCACTATGAAAATAAGGAGAATAGAAAAAGTGATGCGATATGTGGATTGTGGAATCTAAAGAAGTGTGTGTGGCTTCTTTAGTGTGTGAGTTCTCCTCTGGCAGAGATCATTGCATCGCACAATCTTTCGCTTTCTTTAATTGTACGTTTGTACGAATTTTGTGGTATACCTATTTGGTGGTGTACTGCCACTGCCATCATCTCATCATCCCCACCAACAAGCAAAAGTAGATTGGATAAGGAAGCCAAGACTTGTCTTCTTGCCGTTTTTTCTTACAAAAAATCTGCCTTTTTTTCCATGAACCGTAATGATATTACCTAAAAACGCACGAATTGTAATCGTCATCATGAGCAGTGAGCAGCAACAGCAGACTCATCAAACTCATTCCGCTCATATGTCTTCGTTAAATTTGTATTATATTCAATTATATGAAGTTCCCTTTGGGCTGAAGGGTGAAAATGTTTTAAACCTTTTTACAGTAAAAGAAGCGATTACTATTAGTATGGATTTTCTTCATTATCCTTACTACTCCTCAAAATTACAAACAAACTCGATGATTTGTAATTGGATTTAAGTAATGGAATTATAAACCTATTCAAATCTGGATACAATGGTCACTTAATCAAATGTAATAGTTATTCTAGAATAATAGAGCTTGGATAAGTTTATCCATGTTAGTTAAATTTTGATGTTCCAGTTTCACAATATGCGGCCAAAGATACAGATTGATATTGATACAAACTATGCAATAGAGCATTTCCATTGCTTAATGAATGTGGTGAGTCAACAAAGGTGAGATGAGACCGTTATGCATAAGACCAGTAAGATAGATATTACAATATTAAATTAAGTAAGGCAAGGGAGAAAACCACGCGTGCAAAAACTTGAGTCAAAATCCCGATTGAGTGCAAGCAAGTAAGAAAGAATGAAGAGCGCACATCACTCAAACTTTCAAACGACCTTTTTACAGAAAAAGTAGTAAAATGAATGAAAAATATGAAAAGTGACTCTTGACTACATTAAAAAGTTATTTGATACAAGTGAATCCTCGTTTTTTAAATCGTAAATTTTGTCCGTTGTTGACCAATTTTTAATGATTGGTATTGCATACAACACATTTTATATTTTTGCTTATTTGTTTAAGCTGGAAATGCAATGCATTTTTCATGATCGAATTGAGTTGACTGAACACAGTAATATTTTGTAAGATGTAGACATGAACAAACAAATAAAATTCTTCAAAGAGGAAAACGAGAGCGTTAGTTATTGAGAAATGGAACATATTTCACGCTTTAGCTAGTTAAACATAAAGAACGTAATGTAATACAAGCCTGTTTTCCACTCTCTCTGGAGGAATGGAAATGGAATTTGACTTGAATCATTAGCAAAGTCAATAACTTATTTTTCGATTTTTCCCCAGCTCTACTTATGGCAGTGGAAGCTGATTTTTTTGCATACATCTTGAGTGGCGATGGAAATGAAATGGGGGTAGATAATTATGTGCGTATAGGGTTACCACCATTCCAAATTAGGACAAATTAAGTGCTTGTCAACGAAAATGTATCTGTTGAAAATCACTTGTTTCTTATCACCTCGACAAAACCTAAACGGAATCTGGGAATACACCTTAGAAACGTTTTCCTTGTGCATCATTGAATGACAATGAGGAATTAGGGAAAATTAAAAGAAAATGAACAAGTGAACAACAATCTGAAATCAGAACCATTGTTGACAGCTGCCTTTTTGGTTTCATCGAGTAAACAGGCAATAAAGAAAGAAAGGATGAAAACGATAGTTAAAAGAGTTGTTGGGTTATTATATTGTTGAGTTTGAATGAATGTCCACCAAATCAAATGACATTCAAAGGCTTATTTATGTCCCTTTTGGTATGAACATTGACCGGGGTTTTCAAGGTGCTAACGGACATTATAATTTTTTCTTGTTCTCTAGTCTGTGCCACATTATATGTATTCTCTATTAATGACATCTTGTTGTGAGCAAATTTGTTCCTGCCCAGCGTCCATTACAAAGTGGATGGTGACTTAAATTAAGTCAATTCCTGTCCAAGGTCGACTTCAAATCCTCATGTTTGTTATTTCGGAACTAAACAGACAATGCCAATAGACTTAATGATGTAAGAAGAAAACAATAAGACTTAGAATCTATTTGAAATGGTAACAATGCCAAGGGGAAGGGAAGGGCGTGAATTTTAACAAAAAGTACATTTTTCATTCAATCACGAAAAAGTACCATTTGCTCGCACGCTTACACTTGAACGCTCTGTCTCAAGCCAAGTCAGGTGAATGGTATAGGATTTTAATTGAAGACGAGTTGATGAAAATTTGTCTCGCCATATGAGATCTCATGTCCAAGTTAAGAAAAAGAAACTGGATTCTTCACACTGGTACGATGGCTTTATAAACTTATCTGAGAATTTAATCTTCATGATGCAGACCTTCTGGTTATAATGTTTTGATTTTTCCTTATTAAATTTCGTGATTTTTCCACTTCATCAGCAGCCATTGTTTATGCTAATAGACATTTTACATGATCCCGTATTTTTTATCCACTTTTTGGAAGATCCCAATCAGACATTAAGTTTTCCATAATAAGTGTATTCTTCCTTCCTTCCTTCTAATATTCCAACCCTTTTGCCTTTTAATCTGCAATCTACGGCTATACTACTCGGACTTAAATCGCCCGGACAAATGCTCACGCTATAACAAGATTTATGCAAAAGTTTTACCATATCAGCCGAGGGTCAATTCATTTAGTAATTATTTTGTGTTCTCCTTTCTCATAATGCCCACCAAAGTAACGATATAGATAATAGAAGTCAGAAGTTATGCAAACTTCTGTTTTGTGAAAATATAGCATAATTTGACAATATGGCTTGAGCCACTCGATCTCTAATTAAATGCCACAATTAAAACGTATGTATTTTTTGTAATTTTAACAAGACTGTTAAAAGTAAGCGTCTCGTAGTTTGGATCATATATTTTGCTCTTGTAGTGGGTTTGATTCAAACATTTATTTATGAATGCCCTCAGGAAGTTAAAAACAATCTTTGAGGGAGTAATTACTTCCTCACCATATACCAAAATTAATCGACAACAAAACCCATGGACATTACAAACTATTAACTAAGTGTCTATGTTTGAAAATTTATTTGCGCCATTGTCAAGTGAGAAATTACTAAATCCTAATGACATATTCGAACTTTCAATTATTTTTTATTTGAACTGCAATAACGATTGCTCCAATTGGTTACTGCAGTGGTGGGCAGAAATAAATGACCGTATTGACAAAATGCGTAATATGAGAGTCCCATCACATCATTTATTCTTCTCACGTAATGATATCGCCTTTCCTCTCGGCATCAACACCAAACCAAACACTTTCAACACAAACACTTGTTGAAAGCAATATTACCTAGTGAAAAAATGAAGATGTCAAAACATTGCCATACCCATCACCTTCCTATTCCTGGGTAATCTAAGATATCGGCATTTTCCTGGCTTGGCTCTTGGTTAAGAGATTGATCTGATTCCGAAGACCTCATAAATCTTCAATGATCATTGCCGACATAATCACAGTAATTTTGCCAGATATGAGCTTGATATTTCTTCCTAGACAATCCGATTTTGGTGGTGAAAAGAACGATAACAATCTTCGCGTGCAATTACTGATAATTGGTGCGATTATTAGAGACATTCCTCCATTCCTTTTGAGACAAACAATCGATTAAAGCATTTTCTCTATAATTTATAACCCTTTCAATTATTATTAGAAAAAACGACTTTCCCATTAACTGTTACATTTTATGCATTTTTGTTGGCAAACAGGATAATGATTAAATAACTAGAGCACAAAAGCATGCATATCATTCCATTCCACCCTCATTTCATTTTTCCAGTTTATAATGGCTTGGCATGGAAATGATTGGAATGAAACTACATATTTCGATAAAGAAACGAAATCAAAAGGAATCTATGAGTTTTTTTATTGCATTACAAAACAAGAGTTTTAAAAGTCATGTTTAATCTTTCATAAATAACATAATTGATACTGCACTTTGTTCGAGTGTTACAAAATTTAATGTAAACACATTTTACTTGATTTTCAAACTGGAATACTAAACCCTGCATCAAAAATTACATCGGTAAACAAAATCCTACAAGCTGTAAAACAAGATCCTTGCCACCAATTATCAAAGCCAGTTGGTGTGTTGGACAAACTGCAAACTAAAGATCGGCAACAAAGTTTCTATGCATACGTCTAGTGATGTCTGCACACTTCCACAAACTTAACCGTTGCAATATTAATTAACCCTTTGGAAGCGTTTATTCCAAGTACCAATCGCAGAAAATGTAAAACTGGATTTTCTTACACAATAGAGGATGCTTTTGGAGAAGCGACAAGCGTCCACATTTTGCATTCTACTACGTACTTTCTCCAATAACCAATCTACAAGATTTGTTCGATGAATTTAATAAGCGCTAATTAATCCCAACCGCTCCGATATTTTTTTTAGCAAATCAACTCTATCAAGAAGCTTAAAAGCAAAAACCAATTTTTTTTTACTTTAACACATATGTTAAAACACAGCGTAATACTGTTCATTGTTTTACATTTAACAGTTATCTTGCGTATCGCTAGACATGTCGCAAATGGATTTAAATTTGAATCGGATTTGGAATGAATTTACGACAAAACCTTTCCTGGTCGAGGCTTTGAAGACAAAAAATATCATAATAAGCTTTTACTATTTTAGTATTTTCAGAACGATCTTTCAAGCTTGGAATAGTTGATATCAAGTTTATGATATGAGCTGGAATCGAAATATCGTATGATTTTATTCTCTAAACGCCGTAACAATAATCGTCTGTTCTTTTAAAGATGAAAAACTAATGAAGTGAAGTGTACGTTGGTCTTTGGTCTGAGGTAATTTCTGTAAGCTCATGTAAGCATGTGCCACTTCTATTACCCTTTCTTGAAATGAGATTTCACCAAATCTGTCTTCGTGACTGAGGGCAACAAATCGAATATTGAAATGGTATCCTCCAAAGTGCATAAAAATCTATTTACGTTTCCGAGACAAGGCATGGTAGATGTGACTGTGACACACTAAAAATATTTTTGGCGAAAAAATGGAAATCACCTTTTTCTAAAGCATTTTAAACTGTGCATATTGCGTTGCATGCAAATGCAAGTATGCATACTTGCCATGACGCCATCGCCATGTCATGTGTTACGTGTAGCATAAAATGGGTAAGAAGAATGGCGTTGCACTTTTTTTCAGTTTTTGTATTTCAAAATCAAAGCGATTAAAGTACATTCGCCTCACAGCCTACATAAAAAAATGTTTTCTTTTTTCTTCTTCGCGTGGACTATTGGTTTTTTTGAAGTGTGCTATACTCCTCGCCTAATACTAATAATCTTTCTCACTTTTCTTTCGTAAACTTCTGGTTTTATGGAGATTTTTTGTTTGGCCAGCCAACCCAATGACAAGCTAGCAAATCCTTTCGTTCTTTTTTCCTGATCTTCTTTTGTGACAACTACTGTTAATCATCAAGCTCAAGTACGAACTACGAGCACAGCTACGGCTGAATCCTTGATTGATTGAATGAAAATGATAAATGGGATTAGCTTGGAATTAAGAAACAAGGCAGTACATTCATAGTTTTTATCTGGAATATTATGCATCTTCTGGTTCATTCACAGCCTTGTCCATCATCATGATCCCCTCGAGCCTCGAGATAAGTCAATAAAGTTAGTTCATTCATTCCCAATTTTCATTCATTTCTTTTCCATTTTTCTTGAAAGAAAAGTTGGGAGCAAGTAAATTCAATAAGCTATTGTGTTGTGAATTGAATGCGAATCACAGATATTTTTATGTGCTTGCACCTACATTTTATGTACTTTTCACTAGAATATAAAATCCTTCTGTTCCAAATCTAATTCTTATTAAGACCAATCGTTTTATATTGCATGTCCATTCGGACCTTTTTGCTTTTCTTTCAATCCAAATGAATGTGCAATCAGCGCCAATATAGTGAAAAGCAAAAAATTCAAACCTAAATTGGGGTTAGAAAAATTCACTTAATATTAATACTAAAGCAGTTGTTGCAGTAGTTTAGAAATGAATGAAATTGCATTGAGTGAGTTGGATCCAGGATATCAAAAAATTGTAAATATTTGGGATATTTTTAGCCTTTGTAACTTTGATTATCTTCAACAACGCATATTCAAAATTCCTGGAACAACCATTACAGGTTGCAACCAATTTTCACCTAAAGAATTTCATTGGTCTGGTCAAAGCACACTTATGTAGATAGTGGGAATACGGGAATACTTTTAGTCTATATTTATAATCAACTTTTAACCATCCTCTTTTTATAATCTTATCTAACTTGTTTCCTTTTGCAATATGAGAATGTTCTAATTGAACTAGAAAAATTGACTGACCCAAATATTTCTTTTTCGTTCTGTTCAATTTCACATTTTCAAATCGAGAAAGAAAGGCAGATTGGTTACGATACAGATGTATGTCGCTTGATGTATTTTTGCGATAATATTTTTTGACGCTCAAACTGTCTCACCCACTTGGAATGAGAAAAATGAGCGAAAAATGTAAATACATTTTTTTGCAATCTGAGAACTCTTTTTCTCCTATAAATAAACTGTAACTTTTGGGAAAATCATATTAATTATAAAAATTTCCCTCAAGTGTTGAATGATGATGTATGGGGGAGCGCGGCTCACATTTCTCTATTTTCAGTTGGCTGGCAGTCTGATGTAAGATGAGCTGGGATAAATCATGATGATTATGATCATGGCACGTCTCCGTTTTTCTGTCAAGAGTAAAAAGAGTGCCACTCCAAAAACACCAATACATAATGACATACATTAAAAATCCACTTTTCATTACACACTGTATCATGTTCAATTGGGTTTGGACGGACGACAAAGATCTTTTCTGGTCTGATGCTCCTTGGCTTCGAAAAATGTATGAATCTCTGATTTTTTGGGGACAGTCACCTTTCTCCCCTCAAATCATTCTCAAACGTAGCATGTCGCCTCCCCTTATCCTCCACCTCGCGGTTCACTTGCATCCTTCAACAAATTAAATAAAGTTACCGTAGAGTCCACTCTTATTTATGATACTTATTGGAATGATGCACTTTTACAGCAATGAAACGGAGGAAAAAATTAATATATGAATTACTTACCTCAGACAGATAGACAAGTGCAGATCGGTTGGTACGTAAAGTATGAAAATCGTACTTAAACCTTACAGAAACGACTTGAGAAAAATGTCTGGCATGCATGGATGGAAGAAGAGGAAGACCCAGAGGATTTCATAGAATCGGAAACTTCGGTTTTTAATTCTTCAATATGGAAAATCTGCTTAAAGTTGATGTATGGAATACATCCGGCACTCATTTCGTACATATGCATGGTCTCGAATGGGATACAAATAACATTACATCATTTTTAAAAGAAATAATAATATTTTCTTCTATTCCTACTTGTTTATTAGGCGTGATAAATTACGCAAGAATGAATAGAGAGTATGATATATGTTTTAAGCACAAAGTAATAATAAATATTGTTTGCTTCATTCAGGAAGTGATGTGGGAATGACTCTTAAAATCAGAAAAATCCATGTTTTCACGCTTGTTATTTTGACTTACAAAAACTCTCCTTTTTATTACTTCATGATAAGAAGTTATGGCTTCGCCACTTTCAATTTCAATGAAAAAAAAAAGAGTTTAGGATAATGGGAGTATCTTTCTTTCTTAAGCCTGCAATAGAACATGATTCCCCAAAAAGTTGTGAATGAAAATGAAATGCCGACATGTGTAAATGTCAATATTAATTAATGATTTGTGGGTTGGAGCTTAGTCGAACGGGTCTGCGATCGTCCTTCTGGGTCACTCAACCTGCTGGGATCAAGCGGGAACCAGAGATGATGACGATGATCAAAGAATGTGGCTTGATTTGAGTCGATTCATTTAATTTGCAGAAGAAATGGATTTAATAAGACAATGAAATAAAGAAGACGTCTTTAAGCATGCTTAAGTTGGATCTCAATATAAATGGTTTGGTTTTTCGTTGATGGGGATTTCACGGGATTTTGGATGATTAGATTTATACTCCCACGTGCTTGGCCTTTCTTTGGTTTAATGAGAAAGTGTGTAAGTAGCTGACGATGAGTGCAAGAGAAGCATTTGGGTTAATTGACATAATCTTGTTTGGAATTCTTTATGGTTTCGACTTACTACTATTCACAATTCTTAAATCTCTT
Source organism: Seira musarum (assembly GCA_027743895.1). NCBI lineage: Eukaryota > Metazoa > Arthropoda > Collembola > Entomobryomorpha > Entomobryidae > Seira > Seira musarum. Next base: position 14,775 of record JAHZMX010000004.1, read on the forward strand.
TCCCTTAGGTTTAAGTTTTGAATAAATGTTTAGTCATAGTCGTGAGCTATGTATTCTAATCCCCAAGTGTACGAAAGTACTTTGAGTTGATAAACGTGCACAATTAGTCTACGAAGCGATGTAAAAAAACCGGCTGGATCCTGGATAGATGAAATGTTATATCTTATGGCATCAACCTAATACGGTCTATTATGAAAAGAAGAATTTGAGAAAACCTTGGTTAAAAATGCTAAACTGTACTAGTGCAATGGAATTTTTATTTTTATTCGGCGAATTCTGTTGATCGTTATACTTAATTGTTGTTAAAGCCGCACTTGTTTTAATATCTACTTATTTTTTCTGTTCATATTTGACTTCGCACTCGCACGACAACAATTTAAATGTATTCCATAGGTTTTGCTTAACTCAATTACCCCATACATAAATACATATCGACATTTCAGAGATTGCAAAATCTCAAACGTCTAAAAAAGGTATAAAGAAATGTTGGGCATGTCGTGGGTTCAAACGGGCAATATTACGAACGGTTTTATTTAAAAGTAAAAAATGTTCATGGCATATTTTATACCCTCTTACCGTCGACTGATTTGGTTAATGGGTTTCTTAAAAGTTCAAGACTGGAATAAGTTTGAATTGTAAAATCCATCGCGTACTCTGGTCTTTAGTTTGGTACTTATTTAATGTTCTTCATGACGTCAGACTCTTATACTAATAAAGGAACATGAGAAGCCGAAAAAGTGGCAGGTGTTTATTTCCAGAAACGCAATTCAATGAACATGAATTAGCTTACAGTAGCTTCAGGAAGGCGACAGGCGACACATTGCCAATTTTTATGCATATCGACCGAACAGATTGGGATGTGGAATACAATTAGTACTTATTGTTAAGTCATGCCACAACTTCTTCCTGTGGATATATCAAATGCAATTTATCAGTGAACTTTCATTTCCAATTCCTCAAAGGACCTAAATACGTGCGTTACCGCAAGTAAAAAGTGAAAATGTCAAATTTTAAATTATCGGACGTTCCAGGCCAGTTACTGATTCGAGGATGTCGCCCGGAACACACTCCAACAAAGAAAGTTTTGAAGGAGGGTTTAGAGGTGAATTTTTATGTTATATATTTTATATTATATTAGGTCAAGTTGAACACGGAGAGATAACAGTGGATTTTGAGTTAGAAAGAATGAATTTAAACGAGAAGTGTGCATGCCTACTTACAAACCAGTAAAATAACTAATAAAAAGTTACAGTCACTGCTGTATAGCAAACTAAACGCGTTGAAATGTAACGTATGCTCTTATGAAACAGTTAAAGCCTACTGCTCAATAAAACTTTTGCTATCTCTTGCAATTAATTGAAATATGCTATTTGAAATATTTAAGGAGATTAAGAAGAGTCTGGGAATTGCAAAACTGAATCTACTCCAAGAGAAAATACTTTTCGCAACACTTCACGAACTACACGTGTTCGTAGTCGGACCTAAAGGAATCGGGAAAACGACTGCGTACTTGATTCCAATCTTGATTCATTTGTATGAACAATTGAACAATAATTTCTCTACTGAGGTACTACTTATAATGAACGAGTCTATCATTTAAAAAGTTCCAAAAGAGCACAAATTACGGTAATTTTGTTTAAACTAGCTTCAAACGGGATCTCCAATGGCTGTAATATGTTGCCCGTCAACGGAAAGAGGAGTTTATTTGCAAGCGCTGCTACAAAGTATTGAATTTCTTCAGCTTTCTAACGGAAAGTCGTCAATTATCCTCCTAGACACGATAAATTCGTCGGAGTACGAGATTAAAGAGTTATTGTCGAACCAAATTTACATTTTAATATTGACTGGATCCTTCCTTATTTCTGCACCTTAAGTCGAGACTACGTCCAAAGTTGGATTACTACGGAATCAACTTCATCAGGTTAGTTCGTTAAAGCCTATACAATCATTGTTAAACAAGCTCGGATTTAAGTCTAACCACACCGATTGGGTTGCTGCTTTCTTATTCATTTTAAGAATAGCAAAACTCTAAACAAATTTATTCATGATTGCAATACGATCTGATTTAGAATGAAATTCCTTGTGATCGAAGAACTTGTAATGAAACACGACGTATACTCCAATGAACCGGATTACTTCCTAAAATACCTCGGTTGTCATCTTGGGATTCCTTGGGAAAATTTTCAAGTAATTTCAAGCGGTACTGTGTGGACTGCTAAAACCGAGGAATTTTACAAATCATCTTTTGACACACCTCTAAAGAGACCATCAAGGAAAACTTGTTTAATTTTTGCATCCGCATTTCAAGCATTATACTACTCATGTGTGCCTTGGATCGTGGTGCACTGTGACACGCAATTCAATAAAAAATTTGATAAACTCGTGGCAATTTGTAAATCACTTCATATTGAGACCCCAAATATCGTAGTGGCATGCGGTTCTCGGGAAACAGCGCGATGCATTAGCAAGCACACAATTCAATAAAAAATTTGATAAACTCGTGGCAATTTGTAAATCACTTCATATTGAGACCCCAAATATCGTAGTGGCATGCGGTTCTCGGGAAACAGCGCGATGCATTAGCAAGCATCTTTCCAAGAATGCAGATATCGGTAACACGCTGGTTGTGTCAGGCCTAAATGGAGGTTATTCAAGTTTTGAGTTGAAAAATCCATTTAATTTTGAATTGATAAGTGCATTTTCGTATTTCAGTTTATCATGGTTTATTTCGAGAAAGAAAGGATTGGAATGGGACCGTTCACGTGGTGTCTGACGACTCATTAGATCTACTTCATGTGGATGATGTGACTCATTTAATTCACTTTGACATTGATTCTGATGTGACATGGGGAACGGAGGGTGACGCGATCTGTTCCCAGAGGTTTGCTTGCATTTGGGATAAACTTGGAAGAACTAGGGTAACGCAGAAGGTAAGAACATATTATGCAAATCGGATCATAGGCATTAGCTGACAATCAATTATCTTCCAGATTAGTAAAAATATTTACTAAATTTTTTACGACAGACTCCAACAATTTATGTTTTAACAACCGGAGAAGAACACAACTTTTTACCTCTATACAAATCGTTGAAAGATATTCAAATTGAGATACCCTCATCACTTGAAAAAATCACAGAAAAGGTGTATGAAAATATGCGAATCTGACATATTGAAATTACAACTAGTAACATAAATAATAAATATTCGTATTCTCAACTATAATTATTTAAACTCGTAAATATCTTTAGCAAATCAAAAGGCTCTCGGACAACTTACCGCTCTGCCCAGTTATTAAATGCTTTGGTTGTTGCTCAAAAATCGAATGCAATAATAGACACGAAATTATTGAAGACGACCTAAATATTGAAGCGGATGGCCCCCCGGAAGGTGAAATCAAATTCAAAGTGATACAGTGTCTAAATCCAAGTCATTATCATGTTAAGCTTCTGAGGCATTACATGTATGACGAGAATGGGGATCGTCACTGTGTTAAGATCTATCGAGATGAGTTGCTCACGAGACTGGAGGTGCTCCGAAAATACTATGATTGTCTTGAAAATATAGATCATCCTTTGATCATTTCAGTAGGAGAAAAGTTTTGTATTCAAAGCTCCAAATCAAAGCCTGGACTGGAAATGTACTTCCGTGTACAAATTACGAAAATATTAAAAGTGAAAAACGGTAAAAGTATGTCGCGGTCAGCGGAAGTACTCTGCCTAGATACTGGCACTATTTCTCATATACCTACCGAGAGACTTCTTATTCTGCCAAAGGAATCTCAGAATTGGAGCAATCTTTGTGCACAAATTATACTCACCAATCTTCTGCCCCCAATTGATGCATGCAACGAGTATTTCGCGAAAGCGTTGGTTGTAGCTAAGGAGCTAACGGAGGGGAGGATTTGGTGCGGGAAAATTCTGCTTTCAATGAGGGACACCATTTGGGTGAACCCGATCATTCAGTCAGTCTATAATCCAGAAACGGGACAAATTGAGATCGGATTGAATTTAGGATTGGAACTAACTCGTAGGAAATATGCTGAAATTAAAGAACACTACGGACACATGGTGCACTTGCTGTCTCTTATTCGTAAAGTCGATCCCAAATTTCCAGATAAATGGACCGATTTCCAAACCATGGAAGTAGAAGATGGTACAAATCTGGGGTCTGTTGACACAACAACGCTTCACAAACTTGGTGATCCTGTTGAATGGGCGACCATTCAACTGACTGACATTGAAACACCGAAAGTCCGGAAATTAAAAATTCACTCATGGGTTGATCCTTGGGAAATTTACGGAATGCTTGTGGACAACGGTGAATCGCCTGTACAGCAATTGGAACTGGCGTTGACCGAGACAATCGAAAATAATGTAATGCCGCGATCTGACGAGTCAATGATGAGGACTATGACGCATGAATTGAAACTTGGATCTATCGTAGCGGTTAAAGGTGGTGAGGATGTAAGAAATCGATGGCAAAGAGGAATGATTGTGGAAGAGGAGGAAGAGGATAACGTCCCTTATTCCTTTAATATCTTCTTAGTGGATTATGGCATTACCAAATCTGAAAAAGTGGAAGATGTGCTTCCGCTTTGCAATCAGTTTGTGGAAATGGTTCCCTTTCAAGCAGTTTGTCTCAAATTGGCTCATGTAAGACCAATTTCGCCAAATGGAATGTGGCGCGACAAAGATGTCGGTGCGTTAGGTAGATTACTTCAGTCTTCGGATACTTATGTCAATGTCATTGTAAGTCAATCTCAAACTTTCACATGCTGAAATCCCAAATGTAAGAGCTTTAACTGGGGTTTAATTTGAAGGATGCTTTAAAACTTGAACTTGTATTTAATCCAGTCAATTTAGATTGAATTTTGAATATATTACACCGCCTCAATATTCTCAATAATAATCCCACCAAATCCCCTATTGCTTGTACTGATCCATTTCAAGTTCGACGTTAGAACCTAAATTTATCTTATTGCCGACATGACCGTTATAAATCCCAGTTTCCCCTTGTCATTGCTAATGCTATTTTAATTTACTTTCATTTGCATTTCTAACTTGTGTGAAGGTATATGGAATGGTGCCAGACACTGAACACCCTTGCAACTTCTACGAGGCTTTTGCCATTCAATGCAATGGAGGAACTCACAACAATTTGAATAACTGCATTGGTTTGCAGCTCGTTCGCGACGGATATGCCCATATAAATCCAAACTATCAAGAAATAATTTCCAAGTTCGAAAATGTCCAAACAGAACCAATGGATTCCGTGCAATTTAACACTCCTTACAAAGAAATTAGCAATACAGTTCGTACGGATTTAGAGGACTTGATAAATTCGAATTTGGAAGGTGATTACAGCGATGACTTAATCGAAATGTGTGAGAGGTTTCAGATGAACGCATCCTTACAAGGTACACATTACCAGTGCCTAAAAATCACTCTTCTTTTTTTAAATATATTTCCGGACTAATTCAAAGATTAAGATACTATTGAAAGATTTAAAAAAACTCAATCGTATGTCTAAACATAATAACTTTTTTTGTAGACGAAGAGCTTCCAGGGCCACCTATTAAGGATCTAAACAGAAGGTGTGAGAACCTTGTTAGTTGGTAGTCCTGATTATGGTGATCATGCTCATGGTCAAGAAATTTATACTGCTGATGATGATGGGGAAACGTCGTCAGACGATGAAGAGATTTATTTCGATGCAAATTCATCCGATGAATCTGAAGTCAGCAATGAAAACCAGGATAGTAACATTATGAAAGCCACACTATTATCGTCTATCAAAAAGCTGGCAGATAATTTTCTCTATAGGTGGATCGCCAAGTAAATATGTAGACGTTTTGTACATTATTTTTTTCCGTCGGGAATACAGTTAAAAATTCCAGGTACAATCATTTCTGAACTCGGATACAGCACAAACGCCTCCGCTTGTCGTCCAAATTGTCGTAAAGTTCCATGGTTAACCTCATAGTCATGTTGAAAGTTATTGTTTGTGGATGACGGTCTTTGTTCCAAGTCTATTATTTCAACGAGGTCATCACCGGTGCGTTTTGGCAAAACCTTCGGAGCGCAAGCAATCGTGATATGAGCTCTTGAAGTAGTCATTGCCGCTGCATTGGTATCGCCACATCCATTTCGAATGTTTTTAAACGTGATTTTGCTTTCATCCTTCCTGAATTTGCACTTCGGATTGCTTTTGTGCATTTGTTTAAACTTGCTATAACTTCCCAACTCGTTCTTTATCATTTCTTGAACATTAACGCTTCCTTTTTCGGTAAATGATAACCTTCTTACATTACGATGTTCATCCTTTTCGTCGAACATTAGTTGTTGGGCTGGCGTTAATCTGACTCGAACTCCAAGAGTTCGTGGGGTAAAGACAATGCCAACCAAATGAATATAAAATGACTTGTTGAGAAAGGGTTGAACCAACGTTTGATATTCCGGATCTCGGACTCTACTCAAAAACTTTGCAGTAACATGATACTCCAGCTCATCATCCGGTTTGATCCGTTTCCCAGGTCTTTTGTAAGCATAATACTCCATCGGATCTAAGCGATACATAGATGAAAGATACTTCAGAAAATCATTCCCTCTAAAGTTTAAACAAAAAATTCTAACAGCAAACCTCGTATATCTGCATCTTTGCAACAAGTGATCATGAATTTTTTAAAATGACTGACGTCCTGAAGACAGGACCGGTAGAAATACATAACGACTGCATTAATAGCTTCGGAGATTTCCGGCGAAAAGAACCAACCGTAATAATGCACTTTGGGTATTTCTTCAGTCTCATCTTTCCCCGCTCCGTCAGTAGAAAGGTTTCTCAATTGCTCGGTAAGATCACTGAGAACAAAAGACGAATCATCACAGCCGTGAACCTGATTGAACGGTGATACTTGAAGACGAGGGCTAAGTTTTGGCATTTCTTGACCCCTGTTCATCGCATTCTCATGCGATTTATCACAATCGAAAAGAATGTCAGGTTTTTTCCGTTCCTTTTTCTGGTCCTGAACTTCAACCTTTGTCTTCACAGAGTCCTCGTCCTCACAAAGTGTCTGTCTATTTTTAGTCATTTTACCCAATTCATTATCTGACGACAGAACTATTGGTTGGCATTTACAAACTCGGCTTTCGGAATATGCGTTCCCCATGCTAAACAAAATGAAGTAAAGACAGAGTAAATATTTTTAAACGAATTTTCTGATTTTGAAATAATTTAACATGATTTTTACTTGTTCTTGCGGGGAACAATCTAACCCACAAGAAAATTAATCGATGGTTCCAATTCCAGTCACACAAATGTGGCTCAAAACATGCAGGTCAAAACTAGCACTTTTATTGGAGATGTTACACGAAAATAATATAGAAATTGAGAATAAATTGACAAATACAAATGTCCTTGGAAGGATGTTGAACAATACTTGTTTGTACGTATTAAAACACGTTGGTCCGCATCTGATCCCAATTCAAAGCCTTACCGTCATGACATGAAGGGATATGTAGTCACGAAACATTAATTGATTAAAAGTTTTGTATGCGTATGGAACGAAATCAGAGTGGGGAAAACGAAAACTCAACGATTATCGTTTAGGAAAAAAAACTACAGATATTCAAATATGAGTTACCTATACATGTTCATGTAGTTGAGTNAAAAAAACTACAGATATTCAAATATGAGTTACCTATACATGTTCATGTAGTTGAGTGAGTGAGGTCTTACTTTGGTTTCATTCTAAACAGGTGGAAATGATGATGTAATGGCCCTGTCCAATTGCTATTAAAATACTACACGTGCACCATCACTATCATGAAAGATGATTCAGGCCAGTAGTGCAGTGAGTGCAGTCACAGTTATAGTCATAGTCATGTAAGAGTCCGATCATTCATATCAGTTGCAAGTTGCAAGTAGTAGTGGACAGTATAGCACACAAAACAGCTGCTTTTACCCAATCCATCTAAGCCAAGCACGCTTCTTTACGCTCGAAGTGAACAATCGAAATACGCTGCATAAACTGTCATGCATTCGGTCGGCTTTCTAATCAAAAATGGAACTTCCGCTAACTTTCTTTTAGATTGGTATTAGCCATAAATAAGCACCAACTTTCTCTGATTGCAATCCTATTCCCAAATGGCTTCAACCACTGGACCAGACTCGGACAAAATCAGTGATCTTTTGTTCAAGTGTAGCTTGAATCATCAACTAAATGAACCAACCATAATCAATGAGAAAGCTTCCCCAGTGTACTCAAAAGACATGTGGGAGGAAATACGATGCAACAAAAAACTACCTGTGTTAGATCCGCAGTCATTTCGTTATGAAGAATTTTTCCGAAAGTATTTACTCAACAATGTGCCATGCATGTTTTCCAGCGATATTACGGCATCTTGGCTGTCATGTAAGAAATGGGTGAAAGGGGATCCAAATGGAAGTGACAGCTTAATAGACTTTGAATACTTGATTGACACGTATGGTGAGTACATTTTCTTAAATGTAGACTCATAAGTATGGTTCATTATTTCATTTCTTGCTTCAGTGTCTTTGCTTTTTACTTCCAGGAAATGCAAAGGTTTCAGTTGTCAACTGTGACGATGAAGAGTATAGAGGAGGCTACGGCACTGGAGATTGTCGAGATATGCTTTTTAAAGAATATGTTCAACAGGTTTGGCGTGACATGAAAGATCATGTGAATTGTAAGACCATGCCTTTACTTAAAAGTATAAAGTCACATCATTTCGTTCGACAAATAAATTCGTATTTTGTTCTTTAGCAATAATAAAATTAACTGATTTTCTTGAACTTAAAAATCACACAGGATTGGCATATCGTCAGGTTCCACAAAACCTCTCTACCTGAAATCCCGATACCTTACCAAACTCCAACTTTCTTTCAGTCGGATTGGCTAAATGAAACCTGTGATGCGATGGAAGGAGACGATTTCAAATTTTGTTACATAGGACCAAAGGGCTCCTTCACATCTTTTCATGCAGATGTTTATGGATCCTACAGTTGGTCTGCAAATGTATTTGGCGTGAAGAGATGGTATCTTTATCCGCCGGGGAAGGAGATACGCTTCATCAATCCAGTAAATAATAGAATGCAATTTGACTGGAATGACCCGGGTTCTCCGGGGGAAGATTTCATAGAAGTCATTCAGACTGCGGGGGAATGCCTCTTTGTACCTTCCGGTTGGCATCATGTCGTTTGGAATCTGGTAAGTTTAAAACGTATTGGTACAATATAACATAATCAAGTCAAACTGGATTTTTCATTCATTCTTATTATTTTTATATGTCGAATTAGACTGATTGCATCTCCATCAACCACAACTGGTTCAACGGTGCAAATTTATGCTACATATGGACAGTTTTACGCAATGCCTTGAAGGACGTCGAACATGAATTAGATGATCTTCATGACATCCCAGAGTTTCATGACCAATGTCAACTAGTATTGAAAGCTAATCACGGCATGAATTATGACGATTTTTTCAAAATTTTAACGACAGTGAAAGAAGCAAGAAAAAATGGTGCAGCCAATTTCATTTCGCATGCTGAATTTGATGTGGAAGCAATACGTCACCTTGTTAAAGTGCATTGTGCAACTGACAAAATCGTGAAAATACATTTTGGTGAAAGCATCTCATCCTTGGGAAAGTGAAAACTATAGGTGCATTTACCAAAATGAACCACAGTCGAGTGAACCGAGAAAAGAGGAAAACGAAAAATGTTTCGCTGGCAACCGTTTTCTTTATATGTGGACGTTGTTGCATTTAACGCTTCTGTCCACATCATCTGATTAGTAGAATCTGTTGACCCAAACAATTTTTTTTACCTTCTCCACTATCCATTTTTCCAATGATTTCAGTTTTCAATTTTTGATTCGGCCATTTCAATTTTCGTCCAAAGTTAATAATTTAATTTTAATTGGCACATCCATTAATTTTCATCCAAGAGAAATCCTGTCAAATTCAAAAGTTTCATTTAATAAAATTAATTGCACTTTCCTTTCGACTTG
>JAHZMX010000005.1:0-12872 GCA_027743895.1 Seira musarum
CCCAATTTAGCGCTCGCTGGATATTTGATTACGATTGTTAGCGTGAGCCATGAACTTCCTAATTCGTGATGCGTGGCGCATATCCATTAACCATATTTTTGCCTATGTTTGCAATCACCATAACATAACCATAATCATAACCATAAGAAAAAATGGCATGAAAGAAGCCCATACCAATGTAGTTCCCATTAAGCAGCCATTGGTTGCTGGGCTCAGGGACACCAACGGCGTTTCTAAGAAGCGTTGAATTACGTTTTCATGACTCATTAATTGAGTAGCTAAGGTAGGCGAAAGTAAAAAAGATCATCTTTTGCTGATTATCTTACGCCTAACGTCAATAATACTGGTATTTTGTCTCTTCTTTCACTGTTCTGTACCTAGTGCGTCCTTGGAATTTCAAGAGCAGAGAACAAATAGTTATAAATAATATATTCATCTAATATATGCCAATGTAATTTTTATGCATTCTATCGAGTCTTGGAATATAGCAAAATAAATCAACAGATTTGCATGTATTGTCAGATTCGATCAAACAGACATAAAATTTTGATATTACCAAAGAAAGTAAAGAGAATGGAAACGGACTTGCAGTAAATATTACTTAACTGCAAAAAATTAATTTCTTTGTCTGCAACTTTTTTATTATATTTGTTGTCAATTAAATCTAATTTTTAATCGAATCGTATTCATATTTTTTCATCCAGATTGACTGATATCGACATTTATTTCCGTGGCAAATAAACATGTTTGTGCATTGGAGTAAAACGAAACAACTTTCTCTGGTTTTTACAACATTTTCGGTTTCCCGTAAACACATTGCATTTTGAATTTTGTCAATTCAAGTTAAAAGACGTGGAAAAGGGAGCCGGGAAAAAATCCTATTTGACAGATGTGCTATGGGATGTTAAAATACAAAAATATTGAATCGAATGTATCATACAACGCATAAGGAATAGCGAAAGAAGCTCTGAACTCTGCAAGAACATGGAGTAACTCAGGCATACAGCATTCCCCGAAACATATGAATGCCTTTAGTTATCAGCGGTTGAATGTAATTTTAATTGAGATTTTTAGTATGATCTCTTTGAATTTTACGTCTTTTATAAATAAATAATTTGGTCGTACCAAATGACTTCTTTTTGTTAAACTGGATGAAAGATTCTTCGTTTTTGATTACGACAAATGCGACAATAAAGAACAAACTGAGCTCTAATGATGATTTTGCTTACATAAAATTCAATTCAATACCTGATTCATTTAATTAATTACTCATGTGTACTCTATGTCAAATCAAGTAGGGATGCGTGGTCCGGAAAGGATAAAAAACAATTTTAGTAATTGCAGATTCACAAAATTATTCCAAGACGACGTTTCCAAAACACCTAAGTTGACGTTTCGGTCGTAGTTTCATACAATCTTTACAGATTTTTCATAAAATACACTGTCAACGTGATAAGAAAAGAAAAAAAACGATAAATTCTTTATCCATGTTGCAAACTACAAACGATATATTTGAACCGAAAGACATACATTGGTAAATTCGTGTTAACCCTGCTTATTAGAGTGAAGCCTTGGAGCACCCAATTAAACTTTTATTTTATCAGCTAAAAAATTGTTAAACTACAGCTTCATTGTCATATTACTAAAATTCATGCCATGCATACCTGCTTGTCGATTGCAATTAGCGTCAGTCCCGGTTTGTCCATCCTTTCGGGAATTTAAATTTTTAAGCAGGTTGAGTGAAAATGAACGATGATAAAAAATGAAACAGTAAGTTTTGACAAGGCAATGCAATGCAATGCTTCATGGTTGGAAGTTATATGTAAACATAAAACAATAAAAACGATAAATTCTTTATCCATGTTGCAAACGACAAACGATAAACATTTGAACCCAAATACATACATTGGTTTATTCGTGTTGATCTAAATTCAGGAGTTCGAAGAAATTCAAGAAAATAGTTCATCTGACAATTTATACTACATAGCATAAATTGACAGCGTACTTTATTAAGCTTCTTGCTCACAATACCGTAATATGTAGCGATATTCAATTTTAGCAAATTTGAAAATTTTTGAAATTATAGTCATTCCGTCAATTAGCACTATATAACACAAATTGACGGTGTAATTCATTGAAATTCTTCTTCAGCATGTCAAATTACATCAATGTACCGATTTTCAGTCAGATCCAAGACATTTCAAAATATAGCATAAAATTGATAGAAAATTGACGTGTAATTCATTCATATTCGTTTTCAAAATGTCGAATTACACCAGTATACCGATTTTCATCCGAATCTTAGACTTTTCAAAATATAGTTTTTCTACTAATTTGTGCTATATAGCTCAAATTGGCTGAAAATCAATAGGCTTCCTACACTTGACCTGCAGTACCTACGTACCAAATTTCAGGTCAATCGGTCAAACCTAAACAAAGTTAGAGCGCTGACAGAGGGACAGACGGACAGACAGACGTGATCACATAATGTTCCAAACTTCGTTTGCAACATAATAAATGGAACGCGGGTCTCAAGTAGAACGCGGAGGGTTGAGAGGTAGATTTTAAATAGAACCCGGGGCGTTCTACATCAGTATATACGGTATGTCATTTTTGATTTTGAAAATAACCTTATGTTTTTATTAAAACAACAAAATTTTGACAACAATTCAATAGCATTAAAATTTCAATGCCAGTTCTAACTATGTCACTTTCATCATACCATAATACTACGCTTATTATGCCACCTCCACATTGATTGGTGTTTGCAGTTTTAGCTATGCAACTATTTATTCAGTTCTCTTCGACATCCATGGATTTACTCACATTTTTAGCAATGTCCATGGAAACGTTTTTAAGTGGCATTTTTTAATCTTCAGGAGAAGAATTGGTCCGTTCTTTCTGAACATGTTTCTGTAAGAAATTGCTCGTGCGAGTAATTACTTGAATAAAAGATTTCATCCTTTTGCTTAGGTTTCCACTACGAGTAAAATCTTCTCCCGGATATGGGAATGAATCGATTAGAAATTTAAGTTCCAAAATTCGATCGAGTTTCAATAAATTGGACGGCTCTTGTTTGTAACTAGTTTGCAATGTAAAATTTGATTTTCTGATATTTATTTCTGCAACCTTATTATATCTCGATTCAGGTGTTATCGGGACACAAGACGTTTTGTAATGGCCATCATTCCAAAAGAGTTGAAATTTTAAATGAATGGTGGAACAGGCATAAGTAGCACAGCATCAGTAACATTAGAATTTAAAACATCCAAAAACATTAGAGAAGATTCCTTGCTAAATGACAACCGTTCTCCACATTTGAGTTCAACAGAGTTCTGTGCTTTCCATTCGAAATACAACCAATTCTTTGTTCTCCCATGGTATCGAATATTTTGAAAAATTAGTTCCTCTGAAATTGTTTTTGGTCCCGAAGCATGATAAATGATCACCAATGCCAGTCCTAATCCACCAAAAACTGATGTAGCAAAACCCATTACCAACGTAATTGGAATGATTGCAAAGCAATTGATACTAATCCAAGTAAAATATGTGAGGAAAAATTGACTGAAAAATATGATGACAAGGAGCAATTTGTTGCACAGTCTTCCTGTCTGAGTTAAACAAAGTCTCAATCGAACATAATGCTTTAGCCTTTTTACCCCACCCGGAAAGGTTTGAAAATTAATAAATTCAAACCAATTTTGGATTGATGAAACAAGGAAAACAATAATGGAGAAATATGTAATTACAGTTCTATCAAATAATAATGCAAAAATGGTAGTAAGAACTATGGACAGAATAGATATAGCCCATGACATTAGAAACGTATTGGATTCAATATCCTCCAAATTTAGCAGTTCCCTGAAAAGAAGGTAATGTGGGTCAAGGTTTGCAGACCAGATGAGCAGGGGTATGGGAATTCCGAAAACTGTGACGAATTGCATATAATACAGCAACAAAATTCCTAAAATTCGAGATGATGAGTTTTGTTCCGCACATTTGTTATTTTTACCTACAAAAAATTAAATTTTGCACAAAATTTATTGCTTGCCTTAAAAAATATTTTGAGGTTGATGTTTTAACTTACGGAATCTTATGCGAAATAACGCATTCAACGGTCGAATACTATTCTCGTCTCGCAATGCAATCGATGTCGAAATGAGGAAGTTTGCAAATATGTAAGACACGCATACCATTGCCTGAATTAGGTTTAGATTGAACCTACTTTTTTGATACAAGTTTATAAGCAGTAAGTAAATTTGCAGGAGACATGATATTAGAAGACCTGCTTGCATCAAAATATTTGAATTTGAGAGCGGTACAAGATACACTTGAGGATTTTTCTCGCTTTTGCTATATCGAATTCCGACATTTGGACTTGGAAAGTAATAAAACAATTTACTGAAATATTTCAATGCAATGATTGCTCCAGGTGGGTAAGCTTGAGCTGAGCTGTTACTGTTGATGCGGGCTTGTAACATTCCCTGTCTTTGGGGCATATTGATTCCTAAAGCATTTTTAAACTTTCTTTACAAGCAAATGTTGAGCTAACCTTTCGATTACAAAATGTATTCCAGGAATGACTACAGCGTGAAATATAATGGTGGCTTGGGTTTTGGTTGACAGAAGTTTTTCCTGAATTGACATTTTTTTCCGTTTTAAGAAACTCCGAATACGGAACAATAACTACCGCATAAGTTGTTTTGAAAAAGTTCAAAATGTTTTCCGCATTAAGTTTTATCAAATTAGCACAAAAAGTCACAAAATTAGCTACAAGGAAGCCATCAAAATTGCCGTACATGTCGCCCGTAAAACATTCTGTGTGCAAACGGTTTTCAAACCGGGAAATAAAATTTTCCAAGCGTTTGTGTATTTGCGTAATATATAATGAAACTTGCGGAAGTTTTTAACGAAATTTAACGGTAAACAATTACGTCAATCTGTCTATTTGTTGCATGGACTTTTAAAACTCGTCGTAGCAATTATATTTAAAAAAATTGGTAACAAACATATTTATTTGACAGAACGATTCAGTGATGAAGTCATCTTAAACTAGTCAAGCGTAAATTACGAAATATTTTTCTTTTAAACTATTTTAAGTCTTATGAACATTGTGGATTCATGTAAGCAAAGAAACCTGTTCATTTGCTGCAGAATATTAAAATTCGAAGCTAAAGAAACAAAGAAATGCTTGGGATCTTCAAAAGACTTGTCTCGGTAATGGTGCATGGACCCTACTTTGTTTCTCCATGATTCAGTAATGCTTTAAAGCCAAAAATGGCACTGTCTGTCGGAAACGAATTTCTTACCAATCTTTACTAAACCTCGGCGAACGAAAAAGGAAGCAGTCATACAAACGATTCATTTTTAGATGGTAAAGAGACATAAAAATAATGTCAAGGTATGACCAGGTAAAACAAATGACCTTTCCTCTTACTTTAAGTGATGCACCCGTCCTTGTTTCTACTTCTAGAGACTTTATAAAACAGTGAATATGCAAACATGCATTAGATATTGCATATATGAAAGACTTGTTGAAATTTCCTTAAACCCCTGCTTCCAAGGGAATCGGACAAAAAGAAAACGGGGACAACCTGAAGCCTTGGGTAGGCATTGTTTGTAGATTAACAAACATGAATCAATATTAAACCAGCGTGTAATTTTTATATATTTCATTAACACGTTGACATTTTAGAGAATACAAAACTTGGCCAATTCATACAAATCAAAAGAATGAATCGTTTATATGACTCTCTCTTATACGATCATTCGTATTATTTTAATGGAAGCATACGTATCCTGCCATGAATTCTTCGTTTATTGCCGGAAACAAATTGCTGCCTTCAAAAATGCTGTAACCTGAGTGACGCATAACAGTTAGAGATCATTAATTGGAGAACTGGGCATCATGCGTGAATACGTGTTCGCTTTTGACATTTTGCTTTGCAAACAGCGGATCTGCTTTTATTTGATCTTTACAAAAAACTACTTTCTCCTCCGTTTCCTCATGCACCCTTAGTAATGGTTTTCTTGTTGGCATTTGAAGCATAAATAAGACGGAATCACACTAAAACTATTCCAAAGGCTAGATAGGCTTTAAAATATATTTATTGCCAAATTTTTCATATCTTAATAAAATTCGGAAATAGTCTTAATTTACATCAGTAAATACAAAAACGGAAACCACTTACTAAAATTGCAATTTAATAAACATTTCTTGAGCTTTGCAATAAATCTGTAACGCGGTACATTGTAAAAGGAATTTTAGTTGAAAAGAATATTAAACTACAATGAATCTAAAAAAAATTGCTAATATTTAACGGTGATTAACAATGTTTCAGTCAATCGTGAAATTCAATCGCGTCAGAGTTGGAACTTACGGCAGCAACATTTATCAGAGATTGGTTCAAATTGCTACGTTTCGTGCTGACAATGACATCAACGAGTAGGTTTTTGACGGAGTCTCCGTTTCTGTCTACTGCATTGAAATCCGCTTCTGCCAATTGCAGAACGAGAATATTCCTTTCACCTAGCGATATTGCACGCTCTTACCTCACTTGGTGAAGTAAATCTGTACTTTTTGGATTCAATAA
Source organism: Seira musarum (assembly GCA_027743895.1). NCBI lineage: Eukaryota > Metazoa > Arthropoda > Collembola > Entomobryomorpha > Entomobryidae > Seira > Seira musarum. The sequence goes on from JAHZMX010000005.1 coordinate 6,594, forward strand.
AGAAAACGTTCATATCGGGAGGTAAAATCGTCCTTTTCGTTAGACCAACCCACCCGTGCCTTTTAAAAACAACATCATATTTTGTTTTGAACTAAACATTTGACAATCTAGCATAAAAAAAATTTAATTTGGCGAAGCTGTTGTGAAAGGTAGACAGTTTTCAAAATTGCCGACTCACAATTTTTTATGTCAACAATTTGATAAATTCACAAGAGGAAGTACCTTGCTTGTTCACGTGTAAAATTATTGTCATGTTTTTCAAAGTGCTTAACATAATTTGGTGCTCGGATATTATTACATACTTAAAAACGTTTAACTGCAAGTCTCTTTCAATGTCATACTAACTCGTCAGATTTTCGTATGATAGTAATAATAATTAATCGTATTAATACAGGTATAATTACATTTCTCCCAAAAAATTCTTTGCTTTAATTTTGTGAATAAATTTGTCAATTTGACTTTATTTATTCATTTCGTTTTGTCTCTCATATTGTGGCGTGGTCTCCACTTTCAAAATATAAAACAATTATACTAAAAGTCATAAAATTTATGGCCCAAGGAATAAGCGTCTAAAGCGCCGTATATATCAACACCCATTACCTGGTCTAAAATTTGTTTACAAAAAAATGTCGCGATCGCCATTGCTTTCACCAGCCTGCCTGTCCCATCTCTTACTATCACCTTCATGAAAGATGATTTTCAAAATTGGAAATAAGAACCGCGCCATTCCATATGTTACGCGGCCATTTCAAAATCGTAATCAAGTCTTCAAAATCCTTCCACGTTTCGATGGACTTAGAACTATTCAAATCAAAAAACAATCTCGTCACAGTCATCGTTCATGATACGCAACAATTTGTTTGCATAGTTCCGCAATCCCGATTGATATCTGTGTCTCATTCTGTAGCGTCGAGCGAGGATATCTGGTGAGCAACATAAAAATCCAATTAGCATAAGATAATCACATATGTTCTCATTTTTGAAATAATTTTGTGCAAATTTTACCTGCCACTGCCTCATTAATCCGTTCTTTGACACCCTCACAGAATTCTTGATTTCCAATGTTACCGGTTGCATTACTACTCAAAAATTTGTACGGATGATCAAATTTAAGAAAATCAGGTGAGAAAAAGCCACTTAAAATCACGGCACTGAATTTCATAAGTGATTTGTTCAAATCCCTAACCACATTATCGCACACAGTTTAGTTTAGAAGGTCGTCTTCAAATTTCATCGCCTACTTCTTGAATGGTTCGAATTTCTCCATTGAATATTCCGGGACTCGTATTGAAAAAATGTCTGCATGATTGGGATAAAATAGTTTTGCTACCAATAAAAATCTGAGAAGGAATTTTTATTTTGAGTAAAAAACTTACGTGGCATTTTCCTGATGATGAGAATATATCCTGATTTAACTTCGCGACAGAATTCAGGACTACTCATTTCTTCATTGATACTTGACCAAAAGTCGTACGGACCTGGTATCGGGAATTGTTTTGATGGTAAACTTACAGTTAACATGAGCAAAATAAAACGCTTTATTACATCCATTTTCTGGTTTTTAAAAACTTTCCAGTTTTTTTGCACTTTATTAGGAAATTAATTCTTAAATATAAACGGTGTTAAGAAGTTAGATCTGGTTCTTCTGGTGTCATGTTTCGGAATGTAATGGTAGGAAATATGGAATTTACACGAAGACTAGGAACTTTGTCTTTGTTTTGTTAAACCGAAAAGAAATAAGCTTCTTAAGGAGTATGAGACTACTTAGCTCTCAGCAATGGAAACAATGAAAAATTTTTATTCTTCCCAGAAGCACAAAGGAGTAAATAAGCCTAGAAAAGGCTCAATATATCTGCTTAGGACAAAGGTGTTGCCAGAAAAATTTGAGGTGAAAAAGACTTTATGGATTAAAACAGGTTAACTTATGGATTCGTCACATGCCACTTCATTGTAAAGTGCCTATGTAGTTGGTTTGCTCCAGTGAGTTTTGTGTGTTTTTCTTATGTAAAATTTAGGTAATTTATGCATTGAATTTTACCAGTACTCTTAGCTTTTTTACCAATGCATCGATGACTTTTTTAGAAGGTTTGTGAATAACTTAAGGGTTTTAAATTTGGGTCAAAGTAAAACGCATATGATAGGTCTCTTAATTGTGAGTATCGTTAAACAAAAAACAAATTCTTTAATCCATCTTAATCAAATAAGTAAGCCGCTAAAGAATAGTAGTCGGTTTTGTGTTTACTTCTTTACAATTAGGACACAGAAACGATAAAAGGATAAATGTGCTCCTTTGAAAGTACTACAATAAATGGGTACAATCTGGAGATATTAATACATTTATAAATCGTTTGTAATATACGCTGATTTAAATTAACTATGAAATTGGCAATAGTTTAACTAGACATGGCACATGGGTAATAACGGGTATGGACAAATACGGGTTAAAATGGGGTTTTACCCGTTTTTACCGACCCCGTGTGAGGTGGGTTTTAACGGGCTTTAGTGGGCAATATTAAATATAACGTAAATTGGGGCGAATTGAAACGCGCGTATATATAGGGCATTTGAATCCATTTAAAAGCCTATTTTTACGACAGCGTTTTCACGCAGTGTGTGCCTTGCTTGTAGTTTTTTAAATGTTGAGTTGATAGCCGGGATCTAGCTTAACATTTCTACATAAAGAGTTGTTCGAATTATTTTCACAGGATTAAATTATTAAATTTTACCCATCTACCAATTTAAAACCCGTTTTTGCCCGTTAAAACCCACACCCAGTGGGTTTTAATGTTAAAACCCGGGCAAATGGCCATTTCCGAGTTAAACTGAATACCTCTGATACACAATTCATACTACGTGTTCAAAGAAAAGAGGTTCCTTTGTCGTTAGGTCGGGTTCTTTTAAATTGTCTGCGGTTTTCAGGAAAACAATTTTGCTAGTTACGGGCTTTGTGACATTTCCTGCAAAATTGCTCTGGAAGTCCATACAGTTTCGATCTAAGAAAAGGATTACAACGCAAAATAAGAATGCAATGCTTAGGAAAATTAAGCGTGCGAATTTTGTTTCCATTTTTTTATTATCCAGATCGGCCTCAGCCTTAGCTGAATCGTCAATACAAATTCAGCTAAACGCTTGTGCAGTTTAATTTTCCAAATCGAAACATTCTAGTCGGGTTCACCCTGTCCGTTTGTATTAACTTACGAAGTCCTGGCTTCGTGTCTGTTATTGGAGCAATAACCTGCTTTGCTTGCTTCTTTAGGCCTTGGGAGCGGATTTACTTTGGCATGAACTACAGAGACATCAGCAATGATTACATTAATTCTCTTTTAGTTGAATATATAAGAATATGAACGATTGGTTAGCTGAGTGGACTTAATGTTACAATTTTGGCCCGTTGTTTATTAGGTCACTGGTGGCTTCGTTTTACCGTTAAATGCAATGAAGACAGTAACACAACGACAACCTTTCATAAAATAACCTAATTTAAACCCATGTCAGTTCTTATGGAAGAACAGTTTGTTTAGTTAAAATTCAATCCCATAGGGTTACAAGTTTAGTATTAACGCCAGGAAAATTTCGTGATAAGCATTGTCCTTTCAGCCCAACTTAAGGTGCGTTATAATCTGTCAATACGAAATGTGCACTAATCCTAATGCAAATTTTGGAGATAAATAAGCACGATAAGCACGAAACCACCTCAAAATGTGTTCTTCGTGTCACCGCTTACTACTTAACCGTAAAACTTTTTAGCTCTGACTTAAATAATTTAGTTCCAACTTACAAATTCATCTGTAATAAGCCACTTATATGAGAACATCACATAACTCAAGCAAAACCTAAATAATTAAGTTCTTTTGCTTTTCTTTATCATTAAATTAGCATGTGGTTTATCCAGAAAATACCTATCTAAAGAGGATTTAATAGCTTTGAAATAAATACAGTATATCTCCATTGAGGTTTTAAACAACTTCGGATTGGTATTTTCCATGCTTAAATTGTCCTGGCGATACAATTCGTACAAAGGTTCGTTTCTGTCAAACCTTTTTACAGATGGTTGATCTCACTTTCTGGTGAGGTAGAAGCGTTCTAAACCGTTGCGTTAGGTGGACGGAGTTTTCAAAAAACGTCAATCAAAATTTGACAATTCCAGAGGTATTTAGTTTTCCACCATAATCAAAACGGTTTAAATCTAATGAAAAATCTATTTCACCTTTCTCCAGGCTCTTGCAGTTACAAATTTATGATTAGTGCATTCGTAAGCAGGAAATATTTTGGCGCAATTTAATTGACAAAATCAGCCAAGTAAGAGAATTTTGCTTCCAAAACAAAGACAGCTAGACTAAAAGACATCAATAATGCATCAAATGTGAATGGTACTTCAAACTTATTAACATTAATCACATCAGGATTAATAGCAATTTTGTTTGTAGAGTCTACAAATTCCATTACATTATGACGCAGATTGTAAGACCAGTCTGACAAGTGTTCTATTTTATCCCTGAGTCCAGACTGGTGAATTCTCTCAATAGTTTGAATAAGCCACCATTGGTTTGTTGTGTATATGATCCATTGCAAAAATGAAGTTCGCAGCGGCTCTTTCACAAATCCACACTTCCCCGGTTTTAAGATTTTTCTCATCTTACCAGGAAGGTGTCAGTTTAGTATATCGAATCGGGGAGCTAAACCGTTGTATAATACGTATTTTTTAACGACATTTACGATAAAAATAAACTTATTCCCGACTAAGGACATTTACATGCACTTATCGGCAACTTTCAAACCGCGCGCTTTAAATCAAAGGCAAGCATTCGGTCTTTCCTCCTTGCGTTCATGCACAGTTAGGTGCTTTATAAAATGTAGTTGGAGTATATAAAACACTTTGCTTTGATCAATTTTTAAATTCTTTCCTTGTTTATATGAATATGAGGCAGGGCCGTTTTTTAAAATGAGAACAACCAGCTTGAGATGATTTGCCCAAACCAGTTCAAAATTACAAGTTCAATTGTTAATTCACTCATGAATTTGTTGGGAAACCCATGCGATATTTTATGTATGTATTTGATTTTTAGTATGAAAATGTAGTTTAACACAAATCAATCGCATTCATGTTTAATTTTTCTGATCCTTGTGATCATAAGTCAGTGTCTGTAAAAATATTCTGCTTTCTCTTCCCTGCTTTGCTCGACGAATTTAAAATCAAGTACTTACATGACCGCAAGAAGGAAAGAGCTTTAACCTAATATGCTTGTCTTTGATTTGAAGCGCGCGGTTAGAAAATTACCGATAAGTGCATGTAAAAGTCCCTAGTCGGGAATAAGCTTATTCCTATCGTAAATGCCGTTAAAAAATACATAGTATACAACGGTTTAGCTCCTCGATTTCGATATACTAAACTGACACCTTCCTGGTGAGTGGTGAGGAGAAACGCAAATAGTGAAATATTTGTTTTTCATTTACTGCGGAAAAAGATGGAATGGAATTGAACGCTACCAAATGCTTTGGAAAAGGAGCGATGAAGTGATCTGATAATGGTTTCAGGAACTCAATCAATTATCATTTATGGTTAGGCAATTTCAGATTGTTTATAAATCAAGTAGTAATTACATAACCAATATATTTTTTTTACCCTGATGCCGAATGATAATTTGTCCTGAAAATTTCAAATGACGGCATAAAATTTACTTCATAAATGTAGGTACCTGATGGCGCAGGGCTTCGTGTGTAGTAGTTTGTGAAAGTTGGAAGTTCAAATGACACACTTCATCAATCAAATAATTTGTTCTATACAATCTAAAACGGTAACAAGTAAACTAAATAACCAAAAGGATTATGCTCGGTTCTATGATACTTAAAAATGAGACACCTGCCTCATTCCAGGATCCAAAGAGAATCCTTAGGAAAGTCCTCTGCTATAGATGCTCAGGTGTTAATTCACATCAATCAAGGAATAGTGAAGAGATTTAAGTCAATTTTATATTCATATATTCATATGATGCATGCACCTTTCGGTTTTTATTTCAAAGTATATGCATATTTATGCTAATTAAAACCTAATAATCTCTCACAAGAAGTTTTTTTTTATGAGGACTCCTTTCTCCAGAAAAAGTTTCAGAACATTCATGTTATAATTAATATTACGAACTCTATTAGAATGTACGGAAATGAAAAGGGAGAAACTTATTTTTAAATTTTACTAATCTGAAATATGCTGCATTAATCCAATTTCCTGTTGACTTCTATTGCGAGAATATTCTTTCGAAATAAGTTTATTTAATTCCGAAA
>JAHZMX010000006.1:0-17513 GCA_027743895.1 Seira musarum
AATGAAACCAAGGGTGGAGTAGACACGGCTGATCAAATGATTAGCGAATATACCTCACAACGACCCACCCGACGCTGGCCTATGAAAATTTTTTACGCCATGATTGATATTGCTGCTATGAATGCTTACAAACTGTACGGACTAACGAATCCTCAACATGGAAGCCGAATGAAAGTTATGAGAGAACTTGCTCTTGACTTGATGTGGGACCATCACCAGCACAGAGCTCGAAACGCAACATTGCCTCATGTTAGAGAGAGTTTGAAAGCTGTTTCGCTAAGTCGTGGAAGGGAGCTGGAGTTTTCCGCTCATCAGCAGCCACCAGTTCCCCCTAGGCGCATTCCTGAGGAAGGGGGCGGCCCAAGTCAGCGCCGGTGTGAACTTCACTCTGGTCCTATTCATCGAAGACCGCGTACTCGTGTAACATGTGATTTGTGCTTTCGTTACGTTTGCGAGGAAGACAGAGTCACATGTTGCGTGGAGTGTGCTGAAAGGGCTCGCTTGCCCGAAGAAAACCCAGCTGTGGATGACGGTGGTGATCACGTTTAATTTTATTTACTTATAACTCTTAATTTTTAGTCATGTAGTCATTTACTAGTCTAAAAATAATGTCTGATTGAGATTTGTTACTGTAATTGTCGTGGCTGCATTTATGATTCATACATATGATTTTTATGTAAATGCTTATAACGTAAATAAATGGTTCAATTGATTATGGACATCTAAAGATTTTTTTGGATATTTAGGGTATTTTGATATGGAATTGGCATCGGCACATTTGGCTTGACTATATTTCGCAGAAGAAGCCTAAGAAGTTTATCGCAATAGTTCATATATGCCCCTCTTATAGCTAAAACGCTAATTTTTCGATATTCATGGTTTATTTTGGGATAAAATTTTCACTGGCCCGATTGGCTTCTCTTCCATGACAAAATAGCACAGAAGAAACTTTCCTGCATTACTATTTCAATGATCGCCTATTTTTTATCTGTACCATCTGCCCACCTCTGCTCATGTCTCACCGTGTGACATACACCAGCCGTTCTATACAGATTTGGCTATCCGCCGTTCTAGGGTTAAAGTATTACAAGACATAAACTAGGCAGCTACGCTCGTTTATGTAGGCTCACCCTTTGTTTTTGATCTATCAGATTATAACTTCTTCCAGAGGGCAGTTTTTCAAGCGGGCAAAAAAGCTGTCGCCAAAATGCGATTTTCTATCGATTAAAAAAATAATTTTCAAAATCGGGCAAGAAATGAAGGCTCCAGGCTTTTCAGAAGATGTTTTTGAACTTTCGGACGCCAGTACTCCGTTATATTGACGCCAATGGGTCTAAAAATTTTGGATTTTGGCATAACTTAATAAGGCCTACTAATGTTCCAATTTTCATTGAAATCTGAGATTTGAGTTGGAAATGCCTTACAGGTTTCGCAAAAAGCAAGTCTTCACATTTTGGATAACTAAAGCAAATTGAAGATAGCGAATAAATATTTTTGAAGTTTTTGAACATCATGCAGTGATTGTGCTGTAAAAATGGGCAGCAATGTTCATGGTACACTCGATTTTAACCTCGCGTCTTATATTAGGTCCGCGCTCTATTTATTTCCTTCCTCTGGCTCTGAAGCCCCACGTTCTATTTTATACCCGCGTTCTAAATAAAAATATACGGTAGTTATGTTCTCCGAAACAATTTTGCGATCAATTTTGTTTAAAGGATTTGGGGCGGTGAGAAAAAAAATCCAAACTGGCCGGCATTGATGACTTTCCTTCGAGTTTAAGATTGTTTTTGCATAAAAACACTACAAAACGTGGACGTCAGACGCAATACGGCTTTCATTTAAGGTATTGGTTGTCAAGAAAATTTACTACTTTATAATCTGAGACCACGCTATAAGTAGTTCAAATACGGTAAGCACGCTTCAAAGTATGTATGTTCCAAATTTCACTTCAAAATTAATTTCCTGTCACGAGATATCACAATTTTAAGAAAGGACAAACAGACATACCTAAAACTGACTTTCCTGTTGCCACACTAACTAGTACCTAAATTAAAAATTTTGGTTTCCAAGCCATTATCAAGTTTCGATTTAAAAAACGATGCCAAAATTGTCCCCGGGATTCTAGATGCCTGCTCGGGTCGTATAAAGGTACACTAATTATCCCGAACCCAAGTAAAAAATGGTTTCATGTTCAGTTCAGTTCACATTGCGTTACTATTATTGAACCGATACCGAAGTTTTTTTTGATCTAGTTGATCCAATTTTTGTTCCATAGAAGCTTAACTAACGAACAAGTTGTTTTTCTGTTTTGTTTTGTTCGTGTTGTGTCTTGTCTGAAGATATGCATTTATGGATGAAGCTCGCTCCTACCCATCCTGTTCAGATTACGGAATCGAGTCATGCCATGAGTCATGTCTCCTCTTCTCCGAGGCGAGGCGATGGTCTCATCTCATCTCATTACTACTACAATTCAGGAGGCATATCATAAAAATAAGGCTAATCTCCCCCGCAAAAACTCATTTTTTTTGTCCCAGTCCCGTCGTCCCTCATATGTAGTTTATTGCAATTGCTCCACAGGTCAAAAAGGCACGGCTGAGTGAGTGAGGCTATGTTATGGCATCACACTTGTTTTTTTGTTTATTTCCTTTTTGCACCTCTCTCGCTCCATCTCCATCTTCTCCTCTCATTCCCCATATATGTGCATGGACAAAAGTCATAAAAATAAAGGAGAATGAAACGAAACCGTTTTTATTTTCTTCTGTTCTGTCTGATTAGGCATCTACCGAAAACAGCGAAACAAAGAACTCCTCATCGTCAGTTCAGTCAAGTCGGTCGGCTTGACTTTTTCGTCATCTTCTGCTTCCTTTTCGTCTTTGTCTGTTATTACATAAAAAACTGTTTTTTGACGATCATCATGATGATGATCACCATAATTCTGTTTGCTTCGTTTCCATTTCATTTGTTCTGCCATCATCTAAATCCTATTGTGTTGTATTCACTTTATCACTTATGGCCATTGCTTTTGCTACTAGACCAAAGCTACTTACTTTATGAAGCCATGATTGTACTTTATTATCACCCGACCAAAATAAGAAAAAAGAGGTAAAATGTAACAATACGAATTTTTGTCCCTCTGTGTGATTGACCTGTCACCTCGAGAATAATGCAATGCTGCCAAAGCGAAAAGAATCCAACCCAAACCATACCATATACCACAAAATGATTACAATTGCAGTTCAGTTCGGTTCACGGAAAAAAAGAGAAAATTATGTGAGATGTCATGTAATATAATGTGCCATAGCCAAAGCCATTCTGATACGATACGATTCCTCCATTTTTTTTCATTCATTATTGCGAGGTGATGGTAATGGGTTTGACTTGACACTTTGTCTGGCTGCTGGTATCGTATCGCAATGTAACAATAATTTCGCATTAAAATTAAGCATTTCACATTTTCTTAACTGATTTGATCAAGAAATCCAGTCCTTGCGGTTTTGGGATGTATCGATTTTTTTAAATGATTGCGAGATGGCAAAAGTGAACATGGATTCTAGCGATGTTTGAACGACAATCAATTTTAAATTAACCATCAAAACGCGTCAGAAACGATATTTCATGAAGAAGTCTGAGAAATGCTGGTGAACAATATTAAATCATGTGAGCTCAACTCAACTTTCGAACTGGTCGACCGTAACGTACATAAAGCGACATAACAAGAAAAGCCGCTCTTTTATATCTCCTTATCGGTTCTTCTTACCAATTTTGTCTGAGGGAAATTAGAATTACTTTACGCTACAAGCATTATCAATTATAACCTGCTTATCATTTTTTTAAAATGCGCTTACGGCCCTTATCTAATTTACCAAATAAATAAGCACAATAACACGCATCATTACGAAAAAAATGAGCATCACATCGCACTCGCACACACCGTCACGTAAGTAGTCTTTTTGGTCGGATAAGAAGACGAAGAAGAAAAAAAAACGAAAGTGAATATTTCTTGCCATCACCATTGCATTGCCATAAGCCCATCTTCGCCTTTTTCGCCATTTAGCTTTATTAGTGGGGAGCTTGCCCAGTAATTATTGTCATTTTTATAGTAATTTTTAATGGATTTTTTTGCAGTAAAAGCAAATAAATGTCAGCAAGCAAAGGACAATATGACGATGAGCATGGCATAAGCATTTGCGCGTGAGCTCACGAATATGGCCAAACCATACATTTTTTTTTCTCTCTTAAGAAAAAAATGCATTGCTCAAAAAAGGCATTAGGATGTGATGTGAGGCAAGGTGAAATCTAAAAAAAAAAAAAAATTAAATGTTTTGGACTTGGACTCAACTCGCCGGAGCTATTATGTGCATGCAAGAACGTTAATGTAATAAATGGTTACAAACACAATCATAATCACAATTCACATTACATCAGTTTAGTTTAAAATGAATGCGAAGCAAGAGCCAGGCTTACTTAATGTAGTGTAATGTATGCTTTTGAAACATGCCATACGATTTACTTACTAAACGTTTTTATCGCCGGCTTGTTTGTCCACGATCTACTCTACTGGCCATGTAATATGTCGTTGTAGTCGTACTTGAATAGTTTTTTGGAGTTTCCTTTGAGAAGCGGCGTAAAATATGATTGTAGATTGTACCTAGACTTTTAGTAAAAAAAAAGTATCATTTTTTTCAACCTGAACTGCTAAAATAGTGTGACTTACGCAGGGAGGCATGCAACCGACAATAATATGCAATTAGCGAAAATTAATGCCTTCTATTAGGCTAGCTGAGCTGCTTGCATTGCATGCGCCAACAAAGCAAGAAAGAATAAAAATGGTTAACACGTCGGTTCGACTTAAACCGCTTGTCTTGTCCGTTTTCATCGGGATTTATTAAAATGGAGGGAAAGGAAGGGATATTAATATGGCACTGTCGCACGAGTATCGACTTCAGCGCCTTGTATAAAAGTCGATGAATTTTGAAAACGTGTCACCAACCAACCAGATATGATTTGACGTAAGTGACGAAATCATGTCATGCAAATTCCCCGCATTTCCTGACCTCAATGAACTGAACTAGCAATTTCATTTCAGTCATTCCAGTCAGTCACCTCACCTGTCTCACTTACGCAAGCAGAAAAGAACAGATCAGACCGGGAGCAAATCCTCTTTCACCTCAGTCAGCCAGCCTTAATCTCATTTGAGCCCTGCATGTTGCATTATTTTATTCATTATCTAAATAGAATCTATGGTCCTGGCTTGGCTTAACTTTGACTTGGTCTGGCCTGGTCTTCCCTGTCGGAAAAGAAGTCAAGTCAGGTTTGCCAGTCAGTCAAAACCAGATTTCCTCCCACACAACAACAGAAAATGCAAAATAGTGAGCGCAGCAAAGCTCAGGAAAAGACAAGACAAGATGAGCCGGAAATCATATGAAAAAAACTAATTAAGCATTATTCTCATTATTATTATGGGTATGTCCAACAAACTATAATTTCTCCTGTAGTTCATTTAAAGTAAATGAGAAGAGCATAAAAATATCCATAATACAAAATGAAATGAATCAAAAAGAGATTTGCATAAAACGTGGAAAGATTCATAGGTACAAGCAGTAGTGGTTTTTAAGTAGCAAAAAAACCTGATTTTTTTATTTTTACATCGTAATAAATGATTATAATAATAATGCACGCATGATGATGAGGCTGATATGATGATACTCATTCGGACGATGATGACGATGATGGGTACAGGTAGAACGAAGATTGATAGAAATCTTCCAAGAAAAAAAAATTATGCAATAGAAAATAAACCTTGTTCGGACATAGTACAGGTAAGAAAATGTAAGAAGCTTTTTTAAGCCCTGAAGAAAATGAAAATAGCTTTTACGTGGGTACTATCTAGGGGTACGCTATCATAATCACAATCATAATCATAATCTTCAAGGAAAAAAAATATACGTGACACATGCATGCATCCATTTATATTACATCCTTCCTCTAGTCAAGCCAAAAAGTGCACAATTTTATATTTATCCAGCTTAAAAGTGAAACATGTTTTAACCTCACTTGGACTTGGATTATAAGGAGGAGGAATATAAAAAAAACCTGACTTCTTCTTCCTTTCCTTAAAAACCGGTTCACTGGACTGGACTCCGGTAGCAAAAGGTTCAAGGGAAAATACGCGATAAATTTTAACAAAAAGAAAATGCAGTTCAGTCAGATGACATGAGACCAAGTCCAAGTAAAGACGAAAAAGGTTCCAGAAAATGAAGGAGGCTTTTTTGTCCAAAAATGAGAGGAACAAGAAAAAAAACTCATTTTTTACAAGTTTAACTCCAGCTCAAAAGACAAAAAAAATAGTTGGCTTCTTACTTGCTTGCTTGTTTGTACCATCATAAGTACTATTGCATTGCATTTCATGTCAAGTAAGCTTTGTTATTATTACCAGCTCATTTTGGAGAAGTACTTGTGAAACGAAATGAAAAAGAAAAAGAAAATGCAGTTCAGTCAGATGACATGAGACCAAGTAGAGACGAAAAAGGTTCCAGAAAATGAAGGAGGCTTTTTTGTCCAAAAATGAGAGGAACAAGAAAAAAACTCATTTTTTACAAGTTTAACTCAAGCTCAAAAGACAAAAAAAAATAGTTGGCTTCTTACTTGTTTGTACCATAAGTACAATTGCATTGCATTTCATGTCAAGTAAGCTTTGTTATTATTACCAGCTCATTTTGGAGAAGTACTTGTGAAACGAAATGAAAATGTTTGTTACAGGCAGAGGAAAAATATACAATCGTAAAGTACTGTAGTGGAATGGAGGAGCTATAGTTGTAGTCAGTCGTAACTTAAGTGAAATGCAGGAGAGCGAAATTGTATTACTATTTTTCTTTCTTTTAAAAAGGAGACCACAAGAAAGACGCAGATGGCTCAGCTGGGGTAAGTTTCAGTGTTGTTGCGTTGCAGCAGAGGAAGAAACTGAAATGAAGAGAGGGTGAGAAAAAAATGACTTCTTTTTATTTGACGAAGAAGACGCGCTCAACACTACAAACTACAACTCTTAAAAAACTTTTTTTACGGTGGACAAAGTAAAGATATTGCATTGCATTTTCTTAACTTCGTATCTTGGCTTCTTCTTTCTTGCACAATTCAAACGAAACGAGTTTTTTTGTTTGGTTTGCAGGGGTGCGGGTGGAAATGGAAGGAAAGAATTGGATGGATGCAATGCACAATATTAATACAATCCATAAGTATTTTTATAATGTGAGTTAATTCCTCCACATCCCTTTCATTTCCTTTGGAAGACACTGCATTGCAATTACTTGACTTTTTTACAAGAGGATTAATGTGGGAAATAGAATTGAATCGAATCGAGTGCACTTCTGTGTGTGCAGGAATTCTGCGTTTGCAATTTTCTGATTATTCTAAAGCTCCTTCTTGATTTTGCGTGAAAGAAACCTTTTGTTTCTCACGAAACGGAGTAATGCGACACTTGTGATTCATATGAGGGAGGACAGGATTGATGACATTTCATTACAGATGCTTTCGAATTTTTTCTACTGCTGACCTGACTTGACTTGAATTGAATGTGTACAATTGTGAATTGACAATCATATCATATCATAACTTACATCTCATCACATTTTTATATCAATGCATTTTTTTACTGATATGGATGTACACATTTCAGCAACTTCACTTTTGCTCTTCATTTGTGATTCTGATTGCACTCTCTTCGTCGCTGTCACTGTCGCCGTCGCTCCTCATTCTCAAGTGGTATGGTTATGGTATGGCGTGGTATGCGAAAAAATTACCTATTGAGGAATTGACGAGGAGAACAAGGAGCTCTTTGACACAAAAGATAATTCTTGTTTGCTTAAGAAGGCTTGCGAAAATATGTGGAAGGAATTTGTGATGCGATTGTAGATTGCGATGAGGATGACACGACACGACTCGACTCGACACAACTTGAACAAAATCTAATTCAGTTCAGTTATAGTTCTTAAGTAAGAAGAAATGGAGCAGTACGCGGGAGAGGTTATCGGATCAAGTATCAAGAAAGGCAATCTACACAAATACAAATCCAATTCCTACAGATATTTTTCGCATTTCTCAACTTTGGCGTGGCTTGGCTTGGTGACAACACGCACAGAAACAGCCGTGACAACTTAGGTATCGACATCACATCGCATCCCAACGTATTGAGTTCTTGTCATCCAATCCACATCACATCATTCACATCCGTTCTTATTCAATTTTCAGATTCACCTTCCTCTCTCAGCTTGAAGGACAACAAAAAATGGCATGTTTCATACGTGAGTCGTGAGCGTAATGAATTGACGAAGTCGAGCATGGTCTCTTCCTCGTCTTCCCTGGTCCAGTCCAGTTCAGTCTAACTAAAGCACTTTCATGTGAAATGCAAATATTTGAAAATTCTTTTAAAAGTACACATTTGCTTTCAATTTATTTCGCAAATTCAAGACAAAAGTTTCACAAACTGAAAAATATTTTATGCATGCATCGCTATTGCTGGTGGAGTCCAGTCCAGTCCATCATCATCAAGAAGACCATGCATGACTTGACTAATACTTATGTCTGGAGTAGAGTAAGAGGGAAAAGAAGTCCAAGTATGGTTTTAATAAAACTTGCATGCTTCCCCGAGAAGATCCCCCTTTCATCCTAACTAACTGTAGGCATTTAAGGTTGAAATTACTTAAGAATTAACTAAGAAGTGAATTGAGTCATGCTGCGTAGTAAGTGTGAGAACGATAATTTTGCACGAAGACAAACATTGTTGCAAAAAACATATCATGTTCAAATCTCGGGTTATCTTGTGCGGCCAACAAGAATTCATTCAAGCCTCATGAGAATTCTCTTTGTTTTTGGACTAAAGTCGGTGAAGCAGACTTTTCTCCAAAAAACTATGCCAGCCAGACTCATTGTCAGACTTTGCCACGCCACAATTGCGATGTTAATGTCTACAAATTCTTTTGCCCTTTTACGTACTCTCAAAATCATGTTGGCTTCGTTTAGTTTCAGTTTCAACGGAAAATGTAAAAGAACAACTACATACTTTCCTTCTAACCTCTAAAATGGAATGGAACTGAAAAATAGCTGGAAGCAAAATTATTCTCTGAATGTATCTGTTTTGGATTGGATAAAGGTTTCAGTTCATATCCACCAGCCACCAGCTTCTGCCTTTGTGGTTTTATATTGCGTAGTACTTTTCTCCAAAAAACTATGCCAGCCAGACTCATTGTCAGACTTTGCCACGCCACAATTGCGATGTTAATGTCTACAAATCCTTTTGCCCTTTTACGTACTCTCAAAATCATGTTGGCTTCGTTTTAGTTTCAGTTTCAACGGAAAATTTAAAACTACTTTCCTTCTAACCTCTAAAATGGAATGGAACTGAAAAATAGCTGGAAGCAAAATTATTCTCTGAATGTATCTGTTTTGGATTGGATAAAGGTTTAGTTCAGATCCACCAGCCACCAGCTTCTGCCTTTGTGGTTTTATATTGCGTAGTACTCGTATGCAAATGAAATTTGCAAAATCAATAAATCTCCTATTCAAAAAAGGAGACCCTTAATTATCATATTATATGAGCTGTGGAACATGAAGAAGGAGCCTAAGTCCATGAAAAAAAGAAAGGAATAAAATAACAGCGTATCGTATTATCGTTTGTAGTCCTAGTCCTGGTTCTAGTGGCTTCAGATTCCGCCTCCTTTTTCAAGAAAAAAATGTGCTTTGTGCTGTATTTATAATGTAACTTGAATGTCTTGTCGCTTACGCACACAAAGTGAACTGAAGAAACCGAAACCTAAGAGAGGAAATGCGAATTAGAATATCAGCAAAATGGAAAATGTAGTTTCTGAAAACATTTTGTACGCCAATAAATAAAAAGTCCAGAAATTCACTGATTTTATTTTATCAAACCTTCTTCGCTCAGAATTGCATCTGATGTGAGATTGGTCATTAATGGCAGTTAATTTGTGATTGCTGCATGGTATCTACCAACTTTAAATTGTTCCGCTCATGTGAATTATCGTCACCGACGATAAAATAATCTAATATGTCACACTGAAATATTTTCGCGTTTGATAAGCTTACTAAAAATTGGCCAGTTAATATATTGCGAGGTTAATATCTAAAATTTTGAGATAACTATATCCAGAAATACGGCTGTCTGAATGACAGTGCCACTATCGCGATAAGAAATCACTGCTGACCCCATAACAGTCCAGAAACGATATTTCAGTGCTTGCGAAAACTCATCATTTCTTCGTCATTCTCTTCGTTTTAGCGAATGCTTTGTCCCTGGTCCTGGTCCGTAATATATGTGTACTGTTGTATTGTATACATAAGGAAATTGAGTAGAAGAGGTTTAAGTTTGGGTCCTCCAGAAGAAGAAAAAATCACCTCTCTCAAGAGGAATGGGTTTGCTTTGGCAAATATTGGGACACAATATAAATCTTTCAAAGGACACTATAAAATATGCCTGTCATATAGTGGGGACTGTAACTGTACGTAGTCCATATAGTCCTTTCTCTTGTCACTTCACTTCCCAAAGAAGAAAATAAGTTTCCGCCCGTCGCATGGCTTGGCTTGGATATTCATGCTCCTGCAAAGTTGCAAGTTTTGCGACAACGACAAGGAAAATCGAGTTTGAGTTTAGGTTGAATCGAACGAACAAAGTGGCCATAGCCCTTTTGATTATCTTAACTAGCTTTTAATATGCACACATAGAGGAAGCATTGTTGCGAAATAACGAAAACAAAATATATCTCTTTTGTCTACGCAATTCTTCTTCAAAGATATTGACATTCATTAAAAATAGCGATGCTAAAATTCTAATTTATATGCAGTGCCCAGTGGACTTTACAAAGACACGTTTCATGTCTAGTCCCAAAAAAAAAAATTCACATGTCATCAGCATTAGCATCGTGGAATGGAATGGCATGGCGTGCTAACAGACCGCACCTCCTCCGTTTTTTTCATCAAGTCCACCTGTTATTTCCGCAAGATTTTCTACTTCGTCATCATCAACATCAACGATCAAAGTACTCATCAGTATCAGCATCAGCAAGTGTATCCATNCATTCATTAAAAATAGCGATGCTAAAATTCTAATTTATATGCAGTGCCCAGTGGACTTTACAAAGACACGTTTCATGTCTAGTCCAAAAAAAATTCACATGTCATCAGCATTAGCATTGTGGAATGGAATGGCATAGCGTGCTAACAGACTGCAGACTTCCTCCGTTTTTTTCATCAAGTCCACCTGTTATTTCCGCAAGATTTTCTACTTCGTCATCATCAACATCAACGATCAAAGTACTCATCAGTATCAGCATCAGCAAGTGATATCCACTTGGTAGATAGGTGTGCGTGCCGAGCCGATGGATCCCTTTGATAAAAAGTACCTTTACTTTTGGAATAGTCCATTATTCAACAGGCCTAGGCCTGGAGGAGGGAGAGTGGGATCAAGCTACCGTGTTATTTTTGTACACTAATTTTAAGAGGAAAATCCACATTTCATTAACTTAACCTCCTCCTTCTCGCTCGGCCGTCAAAGGAAAGAAATTATTTTTTTGAGGGTTTCACATTCACACACAAAAATAGAAAACAAGAATCTTCTTGTCTTTGGGTTCTTCTTCGACCAATATTTTTTATTCACGCATTTCCAACTATCCACCCTCGCAAATCAGGGATGGAAATAAAATCCTTCAGGATTTAACCGGTTTTTTTTTTATTACAGCCCACGAAGTACTTATGCTGGCCAGAGTAGGGGGAATGTTGAGATTCCCCGTTAAAAGCCCATCTCCATCTTTTGCTTCTAATTTTACCGATTCTGGACATTACTGAACTGGAGAGAGGC
Source organism: Seira musarum (assembly GCA_027743895.1). NCBI lineage: Eukaryota > Metazoa > Arthropoda > Collembola > Entomobryomorpha > Entomobryidae > Seira > Seira musarum. Next base: position 11,864 of record JAHZMX010000006.1, read on the forward strand.
CCAGACCGACACCTAAAAAAGAAGCAATAAATGAAACATTTCATTAACTTAACCTCCTCCTTCTCGCTCGGCCGTCAAAGGAAAGAAATTATTTTTTTGAGGGTTTCACATTCACACACAAAAATAGAAAACAAGCGTCTTCTTGTCTTTGAGTTCTTCTTCGACCAATATTTTTTATCCACGCATTTCCAACTATCCTCATCCACCCTCGCAAATCAGGGATCCATGAGGATCAGGGACCCACGAAGTACTTATGCTGGCCAGAGTAGGGGGAATATTGAGATTCCCCGTTTAAAGTCCATCTCCATCTTTTGCTTCTAATTTTACCGATTCTGGACATTACTGAACTGGAGAGAGGCCCAGACCGACACCTAAAAAAGAAGCAATAAATGAGCAACTACAAACTCCAAACAAACTCATGAATGTTACGGAAAGGACAGAGAGAAAATTGTGAATGTTTATGTTTCCATTCTTTCATTTTTACTGACAAAAAAGGACAATATAAACATACTTACGAGAAGAGAAGCCCCAAAGAATAATAGAGTTGGGCTGTTGGGGTGCGAGTTAAAATAGGGATGCATGCATGTACTTCTTCTGTCAATACTTGTGCTTTCATTAGGCTCCATGAAAAGAAACATATTATTTGTTTGGCTACGTCAATTCATCTCTTAATGTAGATGAGGAGTAGACAAAGAGAAGAAGTAAAGGAGCTGTTAGTAGTTTGTGAGTAGCGGCTATTATGATAAAAAAAACTGTGGGAGAGATGTTAACATTTGACTAAACTGATGAGATGTGGATGATGATGGTGATGTGATCTGGGCCAGACCAAAACGAAGCCAGAGTAGAGCCTTAGATCTGGAGACCATGATTCAGGACAAAGGAAGGAAAAAAATACCCTGAGACGGAGTAAAACCTTTTTACAAAAGTGCGTAGTTGTTCATGCAATTACATTTCAATTATGTTATGTTTCTGCGTGGCTTATGATGGATGAAGATGCAAACATATTACGCGAATGAAAGACAAGAAAAGAGTTTTTCATGGAAGTTAAATAGGTTGAAATTGAAATGTTTCCATTTCCACCCGAGTTCAGATCACAGACGTATGAACTTATCTGTAATTTGTTTGCATTTGAAGGGTACGGGACGGTAAATAAGGGTACGGCTACGCATAAAAATACAGAACAATTAATTACGGAGTGTCGATCATAGAAGTTGTTATTTTTTTGATTAACTTAAGTTGCAAATTGGAATATTGATATATGTCGCACAAGGTTTACGCTATTCAATTTCGAAAAAGTGTCATACAAAACAATATGAAGACCGGGTAAAGCTAAATTGCAGTGCAGGTAAACGTGATTGTATGAGTTGCACTTTAAGTACCTACCTTATATAATACCTTTTACCTGCTCAACAATTGAATGACAAAAGATAACTGCCGAGGCAGACTTGCAAAAATAAAGGTTTTTATATTTTGCTATTTAGTCAACTAAATCAATTTCAGAACTTTGCTTGTCTTGTAAATAGCTAGAGAAATAGAAATTACTTTAGTTCATTGCAAAACACTTGGAGATCGAGATCCCGAAATCCCGAGCGAATCTGACTGAAGTCTGCAGAATTGAAGACAAGGAGCAAAGATTACTCGAAGACTTTTGCAAAAAGGGATAAAAAAGGACTGAAATCGAAATACGCTTACGCATGTATTGAAAAGCATACTGTATGACATGACACCATCCACATCTTCGAAGTTCGAACGAAGCTAAAGCTAAAGCATGTTCATGCTTTTGCATTCAGCCCCACGCTTTTTTTCCCTCATTCACCGTACCAGTCCTCAGTCGTTCCCAAGCAGTAGAGCTGAAAGGGTCTATGTCCGCCGCTCTCCCGTTTTCCTTGCTTCATGTCATTTTACGAAGAAAGCAAGCGCAAGCACGCACCGAAACGAAACCGCTCTTTTGATTNACTGAAATCGAAATACGCTTACGCATGTATTGAAAAGCACACTGTATGTCATGACACCACACACACCATCCACATCTTCGAAGTTCGAACGAAGCTAAAGCTAAAGCATGTTCATGCTTTTGCATTCAGCCCCACGCTTTTTTTCCCTCATTCACCGTACCAGTCCTCAGTCGTTCCCAAGCAGTAGAGCTGAAAGGGTCTATGTCCGCCGCTCTCCCGTTTTCCTTGCTTCATGTCATTTTACGAAAAAAGCAAGCGCAAGCACGCACCGAAACGAAACCGCTCTTTTGATTCAGGAACTTTTGAAGTTTGACCAAAAAAGAGCTCATCATCTGCGAATTTTTTTTGAACTACTTTCCTTCCAAACAGTGTGAATGCATTTGCATTGGAATTTTGCAAAGTGTGTTTGTTTTGTTTTTGAAAAGTGAAAACATAATCAATTTTTCAAGATAAAAAAACTGGAGGAACTAAGAAGTTATAATTGTCCAGAGCAGCCAAGCCAGGAAGTGAGTTATTAGTGTAAATTGTCAATTTAATTCGATTGAAAATGGGTGTATATTTCTTGACATTTACAGGTTCATTGATTACGGCTGGCTGGACTGGAGTCCTGGATTGGATTACTGGATAGGATCTGGTTTCAGAATCACAGCGAATTGTTGAATGTGTTGGTGGACAGAACAGACAGTGAGACAGTCAGTCGAGTGGAGTGAGTGAGTATTATAACTGTAACTGCTGTTGTAAACGGATCTGGATCAGTTTCATCCACCATCGCATCGCCACCAAAACAATAGCTTCGTCTACAGTTGCTGTAAGTCTTTTTTCGGCGGAAATTAATCTGGATATTTCAATAACAATTCGCGTTAGACTGGAAGACGATAAACCGTGGGCGTTTTAGCACTGTTACTATTGCATCCTCTTCTCCAGGCAGACAAGACAGTCGAGTTAGTGTGTTACTGAACTGAACTGAAAAGAGATTTTTAGTGACTTTGACTTCTTCTGTTTTTGGATTTGGAGTTAAACTCTGTCAAGAAAAGTGGAATGCATTCATCCCTTTAAAGGAAGAATTTGTGTGAAAAGTGTAAAAACATTTTTGTTCTTCTCTTCACTTCTCTCTAGACCTATTGTCATTGTGTGACGGAAACGAGCTCATCTCATCACGGTAGCCGTTAAACAAGAAGTGAGTAAACGGATCTGGATCAGTTTCATCCACCATCGCATCGCCACCAAAACAATAGCTTCGTCTACAGTTGCTGTAAGTCTTCTTTTGGCGGAAATTAATCTGGATATTTCAATAACAATTCGCGTTAGACTGGAAGACGATAAACCGTGGGCGTTTTAGCACAGTTACTGTTGCATCCTCTTCTCCAGGCAGACAAGACAGTCGAGTTAGTGTACTGAACTGAACTGAAAAGAGGTTTTTAGTGACTTTGACTTTTTCTGTTTTTGGATTTGGAGTTTAACTCTATCAAGAAAAGTGGAATGCATTCAGTCCTTTAAAGGAATAATTTGTGTGAAAAGTGTAAAAACATTTTTGTTCTTCACTTCTCTCTAGGCCTATTGTCATTGTGTGACGGAAACGAGCTCATCTCATCACGGTAGCCGTTAAACAAGAAGTGAATAAGAATAAAAACTAGGATTTTTCAAACGAACTCATCATCATCAGTATAAATCAAACATTTATTAGTGTACCACAGGCCACAAAAGAAGAAGACAGAAGAAAACAAGTGAAATGAGGAATTATCATCGCGAAGGTACAATATGAACAAGTGTTGATGTTAATGTCGAAAAAAAAGTTGAATTTCCTCTTAAAAATCTCACTCTCTCGCTCACTCAATCATTAATAATTTTTTTGTGAAAAATAAGTGTTTGTCAGCTCATTTGTTTTATTCCCCGTTGTTTTTTCTCTAGGTTTGGCCAAAGAGGAGGACTATTTTCTTGATTAGAGGAAGAAGAACGAAAGAAAAAACTCGAACCACGAACTCGCCGTACTTCTAATTGAGATGTGTGTTGTGCTTAAGTATTTATGATTATTAAGTGACCTAAAAGACCTTAATTCTGTGTAAGGACAAAAAAGAAGTTTCCCTCTAAAACTCTAACACAATCACAAAAATAAAATAGTTCAACTGAAGTCAAAGTGAAGTCAAGAAGTATAATAATATTTACTCGTTTATATTTTCTTCCCCCGAAATATGTTTTTTGTAGGAGGCTTGCCCAAAAGTCCTGATTCCGTTGTCCGTTCGGCGAAACAATTTTTTGAAGGAGAACACGAAAAATTCATGTAAAGACTCAGGCACGACACGACACAGTGGTAGTAGTGGTTTCGTCTGGTCGGGGCTGATGTTTTCTGAATGGTTTATCGCGTGAAACGACGACCGAGTGTTGGATTGATTGTAAAGTCGTGTCATTTTATCGCTCCTTCAAAACGCCCACAAAAACATGAGCGTTCTTTACTCTCGTCAGTTTTTTAAGTTGATTGATAAATCAGAGTAGTGTAGCGTAACTTGAAGTGGATTGGATTGAATAGAAAGCCTTTTTTGTGTCTTCATCATCAACAATTTTGGGCAAATATTTTTTTTATGTGCAAAAAAAGTTACATTGTCATTGTGTCAGTGGATTTGGATTGGATTGTATTTGTTGTTCTTTTTTTGTTACGATTACGTCAAAAACGGTATCATCGTCAGCCAAAGCCAAGCCAGCTAACCTAAAATATTGGAATCAGTGTTAAATTGATTGAAAATAAGGAGACTGTGATCATTTTATGTCTCTCTCCGACCATATTTGTGCTGTTACTTAAGTTGATGAAGAAATACAGGTTACTCATCCCATGAGAAATGAGAAGACTTAGCGGAACCACATCATAATAATCCCATCCAAAAGAAAGAGACGTATGTAGGTAGAGGCTCTGGTTTTCTTTTTTGATGATGATAAGTGACAAGTGTTTATAATTTCGTTATAGATTTTTCTTCTCTTAACCAAACAACCACCTCGTGAAAGACAATCTCCTCTTATTCTCCGATTATAAAGAAAAGCAAACAAATTTAGTGTTCGGCTCAATTCAATAAACAAAATCGATTTCTTTGAAGGGAGATAAATAGAAATGTATTTGAACCAGAGAAAGAAGTCACGTTATCCTTCGCCATGAACTCCAAAACTTTTGGAGCGACTTTGACTGGGATTTAAAGAAATTGAAATATTTTTTTGTAGGAGAACCGAACCATGAACATGAAGAAGCTCTTTTACGTTCGCGTTGTGTCGGAGGAGCAATTCACCCGTCTACTACATCTTCAAAAGTTCATCTAGTTTTTAGAGACAAAATATATCCAATTTGAAATATTTTAGTGCGTGTGTGTGCAGAGGAAGATAAACTCAAACCAATAAGGATCTTCTTCATTATCACATTGCTCGATTTTTATCACATCCTTCACATTTGCTCAGCGTGAAGACGAAAAAAATATCTTCATAATCATCATCAACATGAATGACAGTAGATTTTGTAGTTGTGGTGGTGGTGCTCGTGATAGTACTACGACTATGAATTCTTCAATACCTACTAGTCCATCAAAGACGAAGATGAATCCCCATTTTCGGAGGTGTAATTCACAACGGATCAGTTTTACGAGCTGGATTCTACTCATGATTGCGACATGTTCTTTATCAGGTTAGTAGAAATGGATAAGCTCTGCTCATTTTCATCC
>JAHZMX010000007.1:0-11906 GCA_027743895.1 Seira musarum
TGTCTTTTTTTAATTTTGAAAATAATTCTGCCTCTTGCCCCGCTGCCGCAGCTCTCATAAATTCAGCCCCCTCCATTTCTTTCATATGAAACTCATTCTCTGGATAGAAGTATGGGAAATACGCTGCCATTTGTCGGAAATAGTTTGGTTCTATGTCCAGCCTCTTTGCATGAAGGCATGTATTGCTATGGCAACAAATTTGCCAAATTCGGACGGAATCGTTGATTTGCTGTTGAGTTTAGTGGCTTTGTTCAAAAAAAGGTTCGATAAGAGTGAGAGGGTAAAGATTGACGAAATATAACAAAGAAAATAACCGCTAAAGTGGTTGGTTAAATAATGTCATGTAAAAAACTATATTTGGGACAAAACGTTGTAAGCCGAAGCTTCGTAAATTCATTGAATTTATTATGGAACAATTAATCCAAAATCTCAAATGTGAAACGGAATTACAAAGTACATTGATATAAAACCCAATAAGTAGTAACCGCAAATTCTTTACTAACGCTCGCATCAGATTGACAAGGCGAAGCCTACATCAAGTGCATTGCCCTTGTTGAAGTATTAAGAAACGTTTTTAGGATTTCATAATGGATTGCCAGAAAAGCCACTGTTCTAACTCTCATGTCGACTTAAATTGCTTACTAGTCTAGTCTTACTAGTTAGCCTACAAGTCTTACTAGTGAGTAACTTTGTCATTACATAATGATTTTAATAATTTTTAATGAAATGAATCACATAAAAAAAGAAAAACTTAAAAGACAGTACAAGCGGAGTGGGTAGAAGAATTTCTTAATGGGATTTGGAGCATTTAGGATAAGAAATGTTTGTCACCAAAAACCTATATACACGCTATCAATTAAGTAAATTACACTTTCGTAGCTATCACTATAGGATATTATTGTGATTTAACACTAACGTAATTACATTTATTTAATAACTTTATTGGCAGTTGAGATATGTGTCATAACATTTTCCGCATAGGTTATTTTTCATTTTGTAGATTGCTTGCTATGCTTATGGCAACGCAATACCTGGTAAGTGCGCAGCAATTTGTAGACGTGGAAAAAAGCATAGGTTTCAGATACATTGTATCATACAGTGCGTTGATTCAGGAAGACGAAAATGGTCTATCTTTTAGTCTCTTACCAAGGCATATAGAAAATTACTTAACTAAATGAAGTATCAATAATTTCAGTTTAGCTCTTCTAATCTTAAGTAATTAACTCACGAAACTAAATTCAAATTACGAAAGTGCTTTGCGAATATTGTGTAAGCATATTACGTCTGAACGTGTCACTGGACTCCTTTTTAAAATGGAGCTGTAGCTACCCCTCTCCTTTTAAATAATGCTTCAACTTTTTTAAAGCATTTCAAATTACATTCAGAAGAGAGTCATTGATATTTCTTGCCTCCTAAATTTTTCAGGACAACATAGATAAGAGAAAATATTTTCTGACAATTGGACCCTTTTTTTATTTCTGTGCAAAGATTTTACAAAAAAGCCTCAACGTTTTTAGAAATCTGTATCAATTAATACTAGCATGGCATAGGATAATATAAATCCAGAATTATTTTGCAATCCGAATTACTTGGAATCACTGCAATACATTTTATTGCTCTGAATCAATAACTTAATATTTAAGATTGCAAATTTTCTTTTCTCACCAAAATCAACTCCAGTTACAGTTATGGCCTCGATCGGTTTGAGTTTTACGAATTTATTGAAGTGGTCCCTAGTTTTGTTATGCTTCGTAAGCGTTACAGAAACGAAAATAATTGAAAACAGCGCTTGGGATTCTACTGCCACGATGTCCCTAAATTTCTTGTTCAACGATGTTCTCCAGAAACAAGGCAAATATATGCTTGTACTGCATTCGTACAAGAACTACCAATATACCAACACACCTTTCTACAATACCGACGTTGTAAGTGTCATTATTTCCAGCGCATACAACTTCACTAAACCAATGAGCTGTTATACAAGCCTCAAGTTTGGTACCCCTTCAAATATACTTCTTGGGCCTTTTACTAAACCGAGTATGGAAAATTCTTTGTACAAATTATGTGATGCGTCTAAAAGTCCCAGAAATATAATATCATTCACCGTTTCTGACACTAAGGATCTCTCCAAAAATTTTGAAGCGCATCTCAGTTTCCATATGAAATTTGATCCAGCTTCAAAAATAATATTTCATTTGAAGAGCAAGAAACTACAAATTGCTCTCGTTCAAAGTGGATATTATGCTCCCGATAATTTGAATCCTCTGTGGGATTTGTTGAAATCTCCAATAACTTTTCACAAACACATGTTTAAAAATGGCGGAGGTGTGAATTTCCAAGTCAGCTCTACTCTACAGGGAAAAGATAGCGTTACGTACAAGACATCGGTGTGTGAATTCAGAATGAAAATGAGGACTCTTGATATCCAGAGTTGCTCTGATGCTATGACAATTACAAGCTACCTTAAGGAAAAGCACAACATCAGCTTGGAAAGGTTGTTAACGGACAATAATTTACAAATGTCACCAACCAAGCAGTCAATTATAGGTAATGGAGACACAGACTTGTACTTAATGCGAGAAATTGAGTTTGTGAAGAACGGTCGCCTTTTTTTCATCAATTGGTCTGCAAACAAAATAATATACTGCAGTAAAAAGAAAGCCCAGCAAACTAACTCAGTGTGGAATACTTCGTTTTCCTATTGGAGTTTCCCCTTTCCCGGAGAAGTATGGCTGGCATTCACTCTGTCTCATCTCTTGATATATGTTAGCATTATCAAATTTTATAGAATCCGTTTCACACATTGGATCAAGCACGTAGCAATTACTTTCAATCAAAGCTTTTCAATGCCCAAGTCTAAATTTCTTGCCTTCATTTTCGTGTGCCTCAATTTCCTTTGCTTGTTTATGGGAAATTTGTATCAAAATGATATTACTAGTACAGGTGGCAGTTTATATCCCTCCAAATGTAATACCAACAATGAAGGCTTTAATACTAAAAGGCTACAAACTTTTAGCAACTGATGTGGAGAGAGATATTCTTTTACCTACTTTCAAAATTCGAAACATGACACATCTTTTGAACAGTGGTTTGGAAATCGTGCATGGAAGATTCCTCACCATGATGGAACAGAGCGAATCATTATTAAACAAGCATTTTATGATATCTTCTAGCATCGATGATAGGAGCTTTAGAACGGGTATGTTTGATATGATGCTAAACTACTCACCCGGTAGAGTGGAATACAAATGTTACCAAGTTCCAGAGGAAATCCTTGGACGGCCTACTTTTTTTACCATTTACTCAATCAATAGCCATTGGTTGGGAAAAACAATTTCACGACTACACGAGAGTGGAATTCCTCTATATGTTGAAGAACGAGCGGATTGGGCTTTCAGACTTTTTTTCAAGCGCCCACTATATGACCAGTCCTTGGCTAAGCCTGTCTCGCAAATGGATACAATAACCTTAGATAAGTTATTTCCCGTATTAGTGCTTTGCTCTTCCGTTTTTGTAGCTTTAGCATTTTTACACTTCACAAAGGGTTTAGAAATGATAAGGCGCAAAATCAGCGAAGATTCAATTTCTTGCATGCCCCAAAATCCTGTTTTATTGGGGTTCCCCCTCCTTTTTTGTTCATTGGTCCACAGTGCTTTTAAAAAATTTTCTTTTATTCTATGTTTTCAAACCTCCCATTTAAAATGGTGGACTTCGGTTTGTCGTCCCCCTTATCTACCCCCGGAGGGGTTAACTCGTGGTTGCCCCCACAGGCATTGCCAACTAAATTTTTTTAAATATTTGTTTACAGGCAGTCTCCATTTTATAGGCACAAAATTTTGTGGTAATGCGTTGGGGGGTAACCGCGGAGTAACCCCCGTGGGGTAGGAAACTGGGAGGGAGAAACGAAGTCCACCCCAATGTGAAACAGGAGGCTCAAATACATAGCATAAATGCAATTTTTTTCAAAAGCACTGCGGGTAAGTGAACAAAAAAGGAAGGAGAAATCGAGTAAAAGGAAATTAACTCTTCGCTGATTCTGTGCAAAATTCATTATGAAAAAATAGTGTTGGCGGTCCAATAGGAATTTGACTTTTGTTGAAGTTCAAGTGAATCCGAAAGAAAAGCTTAGAACGGTAAAGTTAGAAAAGCATAATATTATACACTTAGCTATCAACATTGGACATTTTTTATGTTTATGAGAATAAATACTTACCCAATAAAATAAGAGATTTAGAAAAACAAAACACCTTTGCGATAAAACACGCCAATGCATGGAATGTTTTAACCAGCAGCAATTTTTGTTTTGTTTTTACTATCAATTTTCATGGAATTAGCATAACATGTTCATGAGCGTCGCACCCGGGGGGAAGAGGGGGAAATTTCCCCCTGAAATTTTCAGAAGGGGGAATTTCCCTCCCAAAGTTTTGGAACAAATCACAAAAAAATACTAATTTTCGTGTGATTCTATAAAAACTCGTTCCATTTAGCGGTTTGTCAAACTAAAATTACAAAACTTATATCAAAAAATTGGCAGAAACGCATGTACTATATGCTTATTACTGGAACCTTTCTTTCAGGGTATATGTAAGTTTAAAAAGGATTAAAGCTTCCCCCCAGATTTTGAAGCGTTGCGACGCCCCTGAACATGTTTAGCTGCAATTTTGATTCTCCCAACTGGATTCCTAAAATGATAAAAACGGTGACAGTGTAATGGCTGTCATAAATGCTTGGTAGAAGATCAAGCGCATACGCATTCTCTTCTGCAGATCTTTGCAGTGTATTCTGAAACAAAGCTCAGTTGAATAAAGTTTATATTTTCCTGCAACAGTGAATCAAAAATTATTGAGGACAGGCGAAAAAATGAGATGGATATTTGCGCAGTATGCAAATAATAGAGCTTGATATTGATAAGATAACACGCTTTCGTTGTGTATTATCAAAAATTCATGAGTACTTGAATGATGAGTGGAATTGCTTTTTGGCTGATTCTGGTTAAGTGGTAAATGGAGGCATGATTTTATTAATTTTTTAACCGTCAATAGTTGGACGCCGTTAATTTATTTTTTCAATCAAACATAATTCACTATGATTACTAACTCGAAAAGTCCATTCAAGATATTTTATTTATGCGGTAATTTTAAATGAGACATGAAAGCGTAAAACACATCAAGCAATTCTTTACTATGCAACTACGAAATTTAAAAGCAGCATTTTTACACCTCATATTTCAAAAGTTATTCATCAACCAGTTCTCCAGATACGTCACTATCGCTCCCAACAGTTTTAATATATTTGTGGTACAAATTCCAGCAAAGAAACGTCGCTGAATTGAAAAATGATTCATGTCGCCTACGACCGAGCTCCTGGGTACAACTTTCCAAATGATAAGGTATGTAACATCAGGAGATACAGATAGTATTGAATTGAAGATATGAAACGCGTTCAATTTCAATCCTATCCGCGTTTTGGATTTTCTGTTCTGAGTTCTTTTTTGAGTTCCAGCCGTATTACAACACTTATATTGATAAAGAGAAAAGATAAGATATTAAAATCCGCCTGAGTAATATCCAGGCTTAGTCATCGTATTCTCACATTCCAGCATTTCATTCACACTAACTCTAATGTCGTTCCCTGGTTTAGTGCAATTGCAAATGTAACGTAGATACAGTAAAACTCAGTCAGTGTTAAAATTAAAGTAAAAAAATACTATAATAATTAATCATGGAAGCCTGGCAACTGGAAATAATCACACGTACAATGGCAGACTTAATAAAAGTTACCGATGTCAATGTGTCCTTATTAGTTCTTTTGTTTGTCCCATTGACTGACGAAAATAAGCAAGATCTGGATGCAGAGAAGGCAAAATTGTTTTATGAAATCATGAAAACGAAAGAGAATTTGTTTAATCCTCTAATTGCTGCACTGAAACACGACAGTGTGAAATCCGCGGCTGCAGGAGTTTTGGAAAAGGAGAAGGCTGAATGGGAGCGCAAAAATTCTTCAAAACGAGCTCCCTCTCCTCGACTGTCACCAAAGACAAATAAGGTGGCTCCAAAGACAGAACAGGAAATAATTGACTTCATAAAAAACAAGAAACCGCTTAGGGTGAATGTCAGGAAACCCACGGAAGCAATGGCGTTTGATGACGTAAGCAAATAAAATTGAACCTCATCTCCTTTCAAATGATAAATTTTGCAAATTTTTAAAAGTCGTAATTATATGCTATTTTCGATTCAGGATTATTACAAATTGCCCGTGGAAGAAAAAGGCCTTGCTCTGGTTATAAATATTACAAAATTTGAAAAACAGGATCCAAGAATTGGAGCAAAACGGGACAAGGTTTACATGAATGACCTCCTTCAAGGGCTTGGCTATCGTGTCAGACCACATGAAGGAGGTTTTACAACGGAAAAAGTGCAAACAATTATCACGGAATTCAGAAGAAGTGAAACAAGAACACCCAGCATCAATTGTGGTGTTCATTGGGAGCCATGGCCAGTCAGATGAAATTGAAACCTTTAAAAAAGACGAGACCACATCTTTAATGACATTGTCTACAAATTTAAACCTGAAGTCTGCGAAGCGATGGATGGAAAGCCAAAAATATTTTTGATTTCTGCTTTTCAAAGATTTCCTTCTAAGCCAGTGAAACAAGCAAATGAACAACGAACAAAGGCTGATGACGTGTGCGCCGGTCCAATGCAGGATACTTACGTGCTGCTTTCGACTACACCTGGTCATCGATCCAATACTGATGACTATTTGGGAGGTTGGTTTACTTACAGCCGTTATGGAAAATGCACATGAACAGGATTTCTATAGTCTTGTGAAAACGCATTGACTAACGCGTATTATATACTAATAGACTTTGCATTCAATGCAAAGCTCTTGGTCGGATTTTTTTTCTCCATAAAGATCTCTGATTAGCTGATGGTGATGCAAAAGGATCAATCAGCAATCTTTATGGAGAAATTTAAAATGAGTCGCGCGCGAGTTCAATAGGCGGAGCTTTGTTTCTCAAAAACCGACCAACAGCTACACAGGCAATGCATTATCTATTCTCCTTTAGTCTATGACTATTTAATTGGGCACTATCTTCTCTATCCTCCCTAATGGTATTACTGGCAGCTTCGAATGGAGTAGCTGAATTCATATATCGAAAGCAAATAGTGTCAACGGGAAACCAGAAAACCAGACTTCTAAAATTCTTGTCTTTCAACTAGCTCGAAATACGTGAAATTTTCATGGCGGTTGGTTATACAGTATTTGTTCTCTCTGCAGCGGTAACCTTCGCAGGAGGATTTTATTTTCTACCATTTCTCATATTTCTTTTCTTTGACGGGATCATGGTTGGTTGTATAGCTTTTCTTGTTTTGGTGTTGCCTATTATTTCTTATGTCTTCGAATTTAGCCGTGATTTAATAATTAAATGGAAATATACGGACCCACACATGCAAACCAAAGCAACCAGGATATTGATAAGGGAAGTTATGGCATTTAAGCCAATCTCATATCATTTTGCAAGTTTTAAAAATGTTAATACAGAAGCTAAAATTGAGTATTCGGAATCAATGTCAGAACGTACAATCGACGCCTTGCTACTTATTCGGCAGTAGTTATATCTGTAGTTTTTACTATAATATAGTCATAATTTGACACTAGCAGGACAATGGTTTTTTCAAGCCGCTCTTTGAAACCAAATCAGTTGCAAATTTTCTTTTAGATGGTTTTTTAGAAGAGTTTTTTTGGTATCGCTTTCAGTTTGGCAGGGGTAACAGGAAACGTCTGTTTGGTACTAACCAGGAACATTGTCAGCAAGTCCTAACGCGATTTTCGACCAAGAGAAATTCAATGGTGGCAAAATTAGGCCTGCAAAATGTACCTTTGTGCCGCTATGCGCATGCCCATCAGTTTGTGACTAAAGGAGTTGAAGCGTAAAGGATATGCATAATACCGTTTTCGAACACGAGGAAAACGATGCTGACAAAATTAGGTTTGTGAGATTTACTTGCACGCGAAATTTGTGAAAACCAATACACGGGTAAGCTTCTAGACCGATTTTATCACCATCGTTTTCCTGGTATCCGAAAACGGTTGTGTGCATATCTTTTATGCGGCAACTCCCTCAGTCACAGTTTGATGGTAATGCGCATAGCGGCACAAATGTACATTTTACAGACCTAATTTTGTCACCATTGAATTTCTCATGTCGAAAATCCCTAGTGTGCTTATTTTCGGATTCCAACTCGCGTTAGGACTAGCTGATTCTCCTGGTAAGTACGACCTAGAAAATTTCATTACTTTTCCGGAATATCAGGAGAGTATTGATTTTGATGTGTGCATCGCGCGCGTCGGCTTAATCGATAACTTTAGGGAAAAAAGTTTGCTCTGATAGCCTGTTCAAGTTGAGAGACATTATGTTATTGGGGCATTATGAACACTTTTTTTTGGGAACCGAGAACAACTTTCCCGTCCTTAACCCTATATCAACATCAACTATGTCGTTTTAGCTCGTATCATTCGATAGATTTAAAATTATTTATAGTTTATAGAAATTTGCAAAAACCAAGAATGAGATGGGTTTACATACGTTTAAGGGCAAGAGGCCATTGAAATAATTTTCGATGACCTAACAGTCTTCTACAGCTTATTTGAACGGTCTTTTAAAGCGCTTTCGAGTAATGCACTCGTAACGCTCTTATTAAATACTATTTAAGTGACGAATATAAAATTACAAAACAACTACATTTTATATTAGGTAAACAAAGTTAACCTTAAGACGCTCGCAGGACTATCAGAACGGCAGCATTTTTACTCTTTTTTTCGCTATATTTTCATCAAAACCTGAACAGCTTCAATATTCTGCTTTGTACCAAAAATTTCCAAAAGTGATATTTTTTGTTGATGGCTTGTGTACCACGGCCAGAGGATCAAATAGGGAGTGTGCATATCGAGTACAAATTATCATGATTGATCAAACATTATTATTTTTTGGAAATGTGGATGTGATATTTATCCAACAGTATATGCTTTTGTGTGAATCAATGAAAACATCTGGCATTTTTGCATATGAATTGATATTGAGAAATTGCGTATCAATTTTAGCGTCAATAACTTCCGACTCGGTTAATTGTATTGTCCTGGTCAACAAAGTAATGTTGAAAATTTAGGTTGGGTTGTTATTATATTTTCTTCTTTGAAATTCCTACTGTGTCATTTCATGAGGAATAACTGTCACAAGTGTACTGAATACAGCAGATCAACGGTAATTTTTTTGCGTGAATCATTGTCAGGTAGATCTTTATGCTCAAAAGACTTCATCAGAATCGACCGAATTAACAACAGTATCAGGCCTTCGGGGTATAAATACAGACAATCTCCTTACTTTGTAGTCAGTTTGTACTTATTCAAATCTTCTAGAGGATCATTCAGATCAAAAAGTTAATTTTTTAAAACGTATTTTGAGTTAATAATGAGGAGCATCATTTTAATTACATTTGTACTCTTATTTGTGGCTACGGCATCCGTGGATGCTCAGGATTGCCAGGAATGTGTCTCAAAGTGTCAGGCTGAAGGGTGCTCCACTGGACAATGCTGGTGGATTTTCTGTCTTTGCAGTGACTGCAAGGAGAATCCAGGTATCCACAATTTTTCAACGCGTATACTCTATTGCCATGATAAGGTTGGTTTAATTATTTCCACTTTGATTTTACGAATAACGTCAGGAACGGGAGGAGGACGATGAAATATCTCTCTACTTGAACAAATTATGTGAACTGGAAAATTGTGCTTATTTCATCTATCATTGAAATTCGTCATAATCTGGACGTTATAAATCGGAGCAAGTAACAAGAACGGCGGATTTGTGACAGTAATTTACCTAGCTTGATCTGTCATCTACTTATAAAAATTTATAATTGTACCTAAATGANGCGTATGCTCTATTGCGATGCTAAAGTTTGTTTAATTATTTCCACTTTGATTTTACGAATAACGTCAGGAACGGGAGGGGGGCGATGAAATATCTCTCCACTTGAACGAATTATGTGAACTGGAAAATTGTGTTTATTCTACCTGTTAATGGAATTCTTCAAAATGTGGAAATTATAATTCGAAGGAAATAACAAGAACGACGGATATGTGACAGATATTTACCTAGCTTCAGCTGTCGTCTATTTCTTATAAAAATTTATAATTGCATTTAAATAAACATTGATAATTGATTGTCTAGTTTTTTTCAAAATTACAGGTTCATTTAAAATATTAAAGTAAACATTGCATTCTCAGTAACTCGCATAAGCACCTACATTCCCGGAAACTAGATGCAGTACTTGTAACCACGTCTTAAATTTTATAATTTACCTAAGTTATAGTATGGGTACTGATATAAGAGTGCCGTGCTTACGTATAAATTGTTGTAATTTATCTCAAGCAGGAACCCAACTTTCCACAGTCTGACACACTTCTATTTGCCTTATAACATTTTTTTGGTACAAACGGCTTGGTCAAGTGCCAAATACAAACGTCTGGTGCACTTTAGAAAACCTTGAGACAAGACCGCTCGGGATAAAGTCATCAAATATTACAGATTTCAGAATACATCATGTTTTTATTTTTTTCTCGATGCTTTTTGCAATTGTCCGCGTATACCATACTGTGTATAATTTTGGTATTTCATATTTGAAGACTTTGAAAGAAATGAAATAGAAATGGCTAGAAATTTGTATATCTTAAAATTAATTCACCACACAATTACAAATCCCACTTAAATTTCTCCTAGAAAGTCTAATGAATACCAAACAACGTTCTAACGGCTTTAAAAGTTTAGATGATAATGTATCCTCAAATTACTCAGAAATCAAGAGTATCATTGTTCAAGTAGTCAATTTGTAAAAAAAACCGATGATATTCGGATCATTTCCTTTCGAAGGACTAGCCAGTGCAAATTACAGGGAACAACATCAAGCGTTTAATGCTGAAGCCGTATTTTGTTTGAGTTATTGAGGTTTTTAACACAGATCAGGTAATGAACAATTTATCGTCGGCTTACATGGTATGCATTATCCATGAAGTGTTTTTTACAGTTAAGTCCTATGTAGAATTACCATTAAATCAACTGTATTGTAACTAAAACTCGTTTTTTATCACGTGTTCGTAGCGTAAGTCTTATCTTTGTTATTTTTCACCAAATTTTAATCAATCAGGTACTACGAAATAACGATGTATTACTGATAAAGTGTACAGCTATCGTTATTAAAGTAATGAAAAAAAAACGATAAATTCTTTATCCATGTTGCAAATGACAAACGATAGATTTGAACCGAAATACATACATTGGAACATTCGTGTTGATCTAAATTCAATAGTTGCAAGAAATTCAAGAACATAGTTCATCTGACAATTTATACTATATAGCAT
This sequence comes from Seira musarum, assembly GCA_027743895.1. Classification (NCBI taxonomy): domain Eukaryota; kingdom Metazoa; phylum Arthropoda; class Collembola; order Entomobryomorpha; family Entomobryidae; genus Seira; species Seira musarum. The sequence goes on from JAHZMX010000007.1 coordinate 11,419, forward strand.
AAATTGATAGCTTAATTCTTTGACATTCTTGTTCAATACTTCCAAACACGTAGAGATATTCAGCAGATTTGAGAATTTTTGAAATTATAGTTTTTCTACCAATTAGCACTATATAGCACAAACTGACGATGCAATTCATTAAAAATCTTCCTCAGCATGTCAAATTACATCACTATATAAATTTTTAGTCAGATCCGACACAATTTAAGATATAGTCTTTCTATCAATTTTTGCTATACAGCACAAAATTGTTCAAATTAAACGTGTAATTCATTCATATTCATGTTTAGCACGTTGAATTACACCAATGTACCGATTTTTAGCCCAATCTGAGACATTTGAAAATATAGTTTTCTGCCAATTTGTGCTACCTAATATATAGCGCAAATTGGCTGAAAATCAATAGGCTTCCTATCATTGACCTATAATACCTGCATACCAAATTTCAGGTCGATCGGTCAAACCTAAACAAAGTTAGAGCGCTGACA
>JAHZMX010000008.1:0-16694 GCA_027743895.1 Seira musarum
AAAACAAGACTCATTTTTATATATGGCTTTGGTCTGTGAACATTTTCCGTGAGATCCCGCTTCGGAGACCACTGCGGCAAGAAGACTTCTTAGAAATGAAGCCATTAAGGGGAAACTGAAAAGTCCCCTGACACACCGTATTTTGATGCAATCTAAATGAGATAGATGGAAAGAGTAGATGATCACATCCCATAAACTTTGCAAGAAAAGAGTTCTTCAAAAAAAGTATTCGAAATAGGAAGAAAATTCTTTCCTTGCATCATTACAGTACCTCGCGTAATACGAGGCACAAGCCCAAACTTATTTTGGTTTCGTTTTTATTTTTGGTAGTTAACAAGAACGCTTGTGGTAGCGGATCTTTTTACTAGGTACTTTTGTGTTACTCTATGAACTTGAAACTTTTAGATATGGGCAAATGAGGTTAAAAAGTTTTTACATATTTTACTGATATCTTTCGTACCACAGCACAGCATAGAGTAAAAGAAAGATATCGTTTGAATGTGTATATAAGTATAAGTATTGCATCGATTGTAGAACCATGTTATCATCATTATCTAAGTATTTTTTTTTAAATTCTGCACCCTCTTATGTAATTCATTTTTATTTTCAAACAGTTTTAACGAGCATTTACTAACTATCATAATGAACGGCACATTTATGAATAAAGAACCCCTCACCGTACGATTTGTAAAAGACCGTATTATATTAAAAAATAAATTGTTTAATAAAATTCAATTCACATTCCTACCATAATATTGAGGAAATCGTGCCAATTCCAGTAAAGCAGTTCATCTTTTACAATGCAGAGCTTTTGATAACTGACAATTTTCATCAGTAAAAATTCATTAAAACAGTCATATATTTCTAAAAAATTGCACGAAGCAAAAGTACATATGATTCATTCGTGTGACAACTGGCTCGGAACGGAATTGAAGAACGCGAAAAACGCAAGTCTGCATAGATAATTGGAGGACCGTGAAAATTATCAAGCAAAGAACCTCTTTTTGCTTGAGTTCATATCATGCCTATGGATATCCTCATTTTTTATTTAGAAAATGCATGCATATTCATTAAAACAAGCAAGTTATTCATATGGCCATTCTGAATCACACGTAATTCCTCCCTTTATTTGTGCAATGTTGTAACAATGAAAATCACGTAACACAAGCATACGATATTACTATTAAGTACATATCATTCTCCATAGAGAAGCTGCTGAATATGGCAGAACATAATATCTCGCAGTTCGGCCGCTCTGAACACGGCATAAACGACAACAGCGGAAGCTGGACGTCAGCAAACATACTGGTGCTGCCATGAAGCAGCCTTTTAGTTCGTTGTGACTGTCTCAAAAACGTGTCCATCCGTCGAGATTTTTTCTCTGAAATTGTAAATCCTGTGTTTTGTCATTATTCATTACAATGGTCATTGTAGCATAGAATGACACGTCAAATAGCATTATATCATCATAATATAATATTCATAAGCCGGTTGGCATTGGCATATTCTTCCTACTCGTCCTACGCATAAAAGGATTCGCCAGCATAGCGAATGATCATCCACAAAATCTACCTGACTTGGTTGGTTATGCATTTTATGACACTTGATAATGATTCTCCTCATTTTGAATAGCAAAAGGGTATCATTTATCTTCATTCCCTTCCAGTGCAACGTCACAGATTCAAAACTCTCTGAACAGGCACCAGTAGCAATTTTAGAAAAAAATCTCATTTATCCTTTAATTCAACTTGTGTGAGCTCATCACTGTAATCGTATTTTGCTATAATAATAAGTATGTGTGGGTAGGAAATCATGGAAGTGGAGGTACGTAGCCTATTAAAGTGATAAAGAATGCAAAGCAAAAGCGCACAAATTTTATTTTGTAGGTAGAAGTAAAATTGTGCTACACTGCAGTGATCACGTAATTTTAAAAGGAACGTAAAATAAGATTACATTTACTATTATTCCCATACAACGCTACGTTGGTACGTGCCACTACCGTATCCGGCGTACAGTCTAGTATCTTGTTTAAAGCTGCAAGCTGAATGAATTATTATTTGCAGTTACGCTCTTGAATTTTGCCAACTTTTAGGTAATGGTGTGATTGGCCAGTGGCAATGACCATGGTCTATCAAAAGTAGTACAATTGGTTCTTTCTTTCGTCTCATCGATTTTTTTTTCAAATGCCCCTCTGGGACTCTCAGATTCTTTGCAACTCTGATCGAACCTAATCACCATTTTAAAGTTAAATGTGATGACGCGACAAAGAGCAGACTGAACTTATAAACATGCAACAACATAACTGTGATAGCAGAATTGAAAACATTACAGTGTACAGGGAAATAACATTTTAATTCATACTATTTAGTTAAAAAAGTTAACTACATACTTATTTTATTGAATGGATTGCCACGTTCATTTGCAACATAATTTATACTAATGCAAACTAAAGAGAAATCATGGGAGTACATGCCGATAATGAACTTTACCTGCATGATATACTAACCGTTTTAAAAATGCAGATTCAATTTGCTTCTGTTTTGAGGGTTTGGTTGTTGGTTGGTTTACTCGCAATGCAAGTTTTTAGGGACCGTCTAGATGTAAGTATAATATTTTGATAGCGAAAAATAGATTTAATTTACCTACTGGATATAAATTTTACCTGAAAAAAGTAGATCATTTTAAAACCATATACTTCGGTTTATGCTTCCCTAATCAGATAGTACGTGCCGCTCCTCTTCTACACTCACATGAAAAGTCTTGATATTCCCAAACGGACCATTATTCTTCATTGTTGTCAACGACTTCTTTTGAAGACCTGGAATGATGAAAATGTTTTATGACTTTTTTCATTGGGGATCATTAAAAACGACGGTGATGACTGAGATCATTGTTAAAAGATGCCATTAGCGGAATGCATACATACATTCATGTAGCACAATAGCTCAAAGCAAATGAAAAAACTATTAAGGGCCAGATACTTCCAGCAAAAAAAATATTTTTTAAATTGTACGATTTTATATTCTCATGATAATTTAACTTATGTATGTATTTTCTTATACCTTATATATTGTAGTATTTTATACCAAAGATTTACTTGGCGATCGTGTAAAAACTGTTTGTATTGATAACAAGAAGCGTAAATATTAGACCCTGGATCACCTTCATGATGACAAGGTGTTGTTTTGTATCTGTAAAACGAACAGAACTACTGGTGATGAGGAGATCACGTAACTCGATATATGTATATCAGTTCAAAAACCGCGGTGTGCAGAATTGAAAACTTCCCGATGTTACGTTTACATAAAGCTAAATTTTATTTTTATGGCATCGCTTGACTTTTTCAATGACCTTCCAAGGTCCTGCCCTAACTTAAGAATCAAGAGGCAATGCATGGCTCAGTCATCCTATAAATGAGCAAAGTGAAACTGCATTTAGTTGAGAAAAGAAGCATTTTTCTTACGTACAACTTTGGTGGTTTCTCCAAACATCACTTGAAGTTTTCATTTTATCGTTAGTGTGGTTTTCCATTACTTTTGAGAATCCGAGATGAAGTACTTAGATATATCTGACTGAAATATATCCCATTGAGTTGCCTCCATCCAATTCCCCACGAAAAGAATCCTTCATTTCTTGACGTTTTCCTTTTGCCTGTTCAACAAAAGAATGCTACTGTGTGTGCAACATTTATTTAACCTATTACATGTGTGTTGTGCAAGCTACGATAACAAATCAATTGAAAGCTTTAAAAGCTGTCATCCGACTTTTACAAGAGAAGGCCACCTTCAATTTATTTGCTTGATATGCCTTTATAGTCATCAGAAACCTATCATTAAGCTTATTCTACCCACCAAGAGCTTCTGGAAAAGACCAACCTCTTTTTATTCAAACTTCAGCTTTTGCTTGGGTCTGTTAACTTGGGTTGTTGTAATGTAACTGAAAAGAAATCAGTAGACAACGTTTCAGCGTGTTCGGCTTTTCACTAACATTTTTTTCTCCTCCTTCCCGCACTAAACGATTCAATTGAAATGTGGCCTTTTGTACATGATTTTTGTCGCCCGACAGCTTTTAAAAGGGAAAATAGCTACAAAAATAAGAATGAAGTCCCTCAGGATTTGATTTTTTGTTGTCAGTAAGATGTTTTAGGGTGGTTTACTGCATATCAATAAGAAATGCATACGCACTAACAAGATTTACACAAGAAAAAAAGTTTGTCTATTTTTACTCTCTTGTATGCGAGCACTGGACTGGTTAACTTGGAAAAGCGACATTTGATAGGGAAATCTCTCATGGGAAATTGACTCTGTCGTTTCTTTCTTAAATGGTCCTATTTTTTATTTAGGATAAACATTGACTACAGTCACTTATTGTCAAACTTTTGAAAACCCTCAATGCAGTGATCTTTGCTTGCTTGAATGCACTTCTCATTACATATATGATTTGAATTACAGGAAAAATTGAATTCACTGAAGGGTTTCTCGGATTCCATTAAAAATGTTTTAAAAATATGAATAGGCTTAGCGTATAATTAATGTGATTACAAAACTATGCTTTGAACTTTTAATCAAATTTTTGATACAATGGAACTGTCATCAAGCACTGCCTCAGCATTGACCTTCCAACCTACATATAATGATGTCAGATCAAGTCATTTCTAAGCATTCATAATTCGGTTCCTTTTCAGTTGTAAATCTGCTGGGACTGGAATTTTTTCTAGGGAGAAATTTAATTCCTTTGAACTACCTTTACCTTCGAAAACTTTTTTTTTACGTTTTAAGAAGAATAGTTTATGTAATTCTCATCATCACGTCCAGTACAACACATAATCGAAATCTTTGAGGAAGAAACCCAAGGCAAAAGCCATTACTTTTCAGCTAAAGTTTTCTGTACCTTCAACGCACCAAAGATTTAGACGTAACTTTTGACAATGATCCCTGCCTCAACACGACGTACCCATGTTTCATGTTGTATCTTTCTGTATTCGATCCCACAAAAATCCACTTTACAAGAAAATGGAACAAAAGGCTCATCGTCCTTTTTTTTAAGTCAAATCTCCTTTAAGCCACCAGCAGTTCAAAGGGAAGCAAGCGAGACGTAAGTACATACCTAAGCAATGACTTTAACAAATAGTGCTTAGCTTTTTCTACGTCACAGAGTACATGATGTCTCTTTTGCCTTGTTCAGTATCTTTCATGACTCACTATCCTGATTATGCTGGTTCAAAGATGTACATGAACACCTTTGAACAAAAAAACTTAAATCATGAGAATCCCTCACCTTCAAAAAAGGTACAATATTTAATGATGTCTTCATCCTGCTTTGTCGAAGTAAAATGTACAGACGTATGGTACCTTTTATAATGTCTCTATATTCTCACCCACCTGGCCGGACTGGATCCCTCTTCTCCCTCCATGACCACGGATTAAGTAATGAGAAAAAGAATGAAAGGATAACAAAAATTCCTGGAAAAATATTGCTAGAGATCTCATTTTAAGTGTGCCTTGCGTTACGTATTGCTTTTTTTACCAGTCATTCCGATAATCTCTTAATCCCATCAAATATACTTGACTGAAAATAAGGAAAACATCTTACTTGCATTCAAGTTGTTTTCTGTAATCTTCAGTTTGACAACGAAACAGGGCCGTAAAGTTGCTTATGATTAGTTTTTGTAAAATCTTTTTAAAAACCAGCGTCTCGAAGGTTTTTTTAACCTTTTTGAGGATTACAGGAACATAAGCTTTATTGATTTCTCTTAGACTAATCTATGACTCCGGAGTTCCCTAATCAAGGAAAATAAACAGTCCATCATCTCTCTTTCCGTACTTTGAGCAATGATTAAGGAGAAAAACAGGAAGATAACGTTAAACCCAAAATCATGTTTTGAAACACCATGCGGCGAAGAGTGCTCGTAGACAAAATCGTTAAAAAATTTAAGCTTTCATAAAAATGGAGTCTTCTTTTGTGACAAGGGCGTACTTCAATTTTTATTGTTTAAAAGGTAAATATGAGAAGAACAAATGATGACTATTATTACAAAACCCTGCCTAGCTCGAACTTTTTTATGACAAGTAATTGGTACTGCCTTCCCTTGGGCGTTGTTTGGATATTATTACCTTTAAGAAAATGTATGACATTTTAAAAATTGATACGGAGGAAATGTAGAGTTGATTTCTAATCTAATTTCAAAGTTGCATGCATAAATGACCAGTTGCAAAGCATTGGGTAAATTAGAAAGGCTTAAATCATCTGTGCTCACGAAATTGACTAATATATATCGTTATTAGCGTCATCAAGAGCACGCAATATTTTATCAACTAATTTTTTTATATTTATGCACCCCAAGAATGAGTCAAGGAGAAAAAGGAAATCAGGTGAAATTGGACAATTGCAATTAATGCAAATACTGTAATTCCTCTCCTCCTCAACTTTGTTCGTGCTCACATGCATACCATTTAGAAACGTGAATGCAGACCCCATTAATTTCATTTCCATTTCATGCAACTGATCCCAAATCAAAATCTATTCTAATTGGCATACAAGAAATAAAGAACTGTTGATGAAGGTCTAAAAAGAGAAAATGAAATTTCACTAGATTAAATGCAAATGAGTAATGATTAGACCTACTGCTGCTCCAGATTGTTTCACCCCACCTCTCCCCACCCCAATATTTAGACCTACAGTGAAGAATTCGAGCGAATATTCAAATTTTAATGGCAATTAACACTATAAAAGCCACTTTTTCATGTCTCAAGACCAGTTGTTGTATAATCATTTGTAAGCGGTATATGAAAAAAATTACTTTTTGTCGGCTTGTACTCTGTCAGTGGCAGTGGAAAAAATAAAAATGATATGAGCTCGGCCACCTCTCTGCTGTTGTGTTCCTCCATTGGGGAGAACTCTCCCGTAAAATATTTAGACCTACAGTGAAGAATTCGAGCGGATATTCAAATTTTAATGGCAATTAACACTATAAAAGCCACTTTTTCATGTCTCAAGACCAGTTGTTGTATGATCATTTGTAAGCGGTATATGAAAAAAAAAATTACTTTTTGTCGGCTTGTACTCTGTCAGTGGCAGTGGAGAAAATAAAAATGATATGAGCTCGGCCACCTCTCTGCTGTTGTGTTCCTCCATTGGGGAGAATTTTTCTAATGAAAATAATGAAAGGATTTATACCTTTATTTGTAAATAATCATTGCAGTACTATTATTATTATAATAAAATAACAATCATAGCTTGAACATATCTCTCAATGTCTAATTTTGAATTTGTTTAAAATGGGGTTGAAGAATTAAGATCTTAGAATACATACTTATATTATATTCATGCATTACAGAATGTAGATGCCTGAATACATTGTTACACCGAAATACTATTCATCAACAGCTTGTAGCTTAGAAGAAAAATACCTACCTGGTGTATTAAGCAATTAGAACGATATCCCAAGAACTCTAAAGGGAGTGAAGGGTGGTAGCTTTGAAACAGCTTCATTACATTCGACGTACAATCATTGTTTTAAAATCGACTAACTTATATACGTCAGTGGTCTTGTATGAACATGCTTTGAAACAGACATTATATATGCAAGTAAGACAGTTGGCTTTTGAGATACAGAATTTGAATTGAGATGGTAACTATTTTAGGGGTGGTCCAGTCAGTTTTTTGAAGGAACCCTGTAGTTATCCCAACAGAGATTGATAAAGCCCTTCATCCCTATCAGTTCAGCTGCCTTTATCCTTCCTTGCTGACGGAAGGAAATGAGAGATGCACATTGAATAATATGCCATGGTGGCAAACAAACCTTTGTTTTTCTGTCCGTCAGTTTGGAGCACACGAATGAAAAATGTCTAAATACTGGACAAACAACTCGACTATCTCACATTATTAATCCCTTTTAGACTTGCTGACCTGAATCACGTAGGAAAATGAAATTTTATCGCTGGAGAATATCAGTTTTACTGGTTTCAAATTATTGTAATTCTTGCAGTCAGTCAACATGGAATTATTCAGCGCTATCGTGGCATTCGCTAGTGGGTATCTTTTATGCGTACAAAAGTCTATTTTCGGATGAGATGTATCAGTTTCTGAATTTATCAGCAACAGCAAAATATGTCCGTGGTTATATTAGTCCTCTTCTGTTGTATATTCTGTTAATCTAGAGTAAAGTACTGAGAGTAGAGTAAACTGAAGTCCTCAACAATCCGACAACAAAATCTCAATTTCAGAAGAACTGACAGGAAGGTTTTGATAATGTATGTCAGAAATGTGATTAAATTATATTATTACCATTTGCTCCTCCGAGATTTTCTGTGCTTTTATAATTATTCCTGAAATTCGAGAATTTCAAAGTTAATGGTGAAGAGCTGAAAGTTTCTATATTATAAACCTTTTATTGACTCTAAAATTTCGGCATTAAATTGAGAAGTTTAGTACTGACTCCCCCTCTTTCCTTCCTCAGGCTAACTGGTCTGGTAATTTCGTTAAGCAAGCTTTTAGATGTCAACTTACGCAGCTTCCTCCTCCATTTCCTCTAGTGAAAATTTCATCATTACTTTCTTTGAAGCTGCATATTCGATTTAAAAAAATTATACAACATTTATAAATAACGTCTCCTCCTCATTGTCAGTATAAGCATAAACTTGTCTTAACTTACGGACTATAACTCAAATGTAGCCCAGTACTCTAATATTTTTTTGTAGACGAAACAAGAGGTAACTTCCTAAGGTATTTGCTCTATAGGAGTAACGCACTGTCCAGTAATAAACAAGCTCAATGTATATCGCCAAAATATCTTTAAAAAATTAGCATGTATGTTTTCATTTCCTCAGTATTGCATATTGCAAACTTTCCTTTCCACATAAAGCATTTTGTTACTTTGTTACGTATCTTTTGTCAATTCCTTTCTTTGCTTACTGTCTTGATGGAACCAGATACCTTTTTAATACTTCGGGGATTTAAATCTTGTGTCGTTATCATCAGCGTTACTCCTTTCCTTAAAAGTAAGCCTTTGAACTCGTTTATAGCAACGACATAGTATTCGGTTCTTAAATCCTTTGTTAAAAAACGTATTCCCATTAACAAAATCATTTAGTAAAGCAAATTGAGCAGAGTTCTATTTCAAAGAGAAAAGGGAGAAAAGTCAGACTTTAAAGAATAAATTTTAAAGACTTTCTCTCCAAGCAGGCAAAAACATCCGTTTGACCCTACATATTGTGTAGGCGGAAGTCTGTATGGTATGACGCATGTAGAAAAAATTGAGATTTTTTTGTGTAGAACGGAAAAGGATTTTGGGACACAAATGCAGCATTGCATTTATCTCGCTTCATCAGGTTGAGTACCTTTCCTTTCGTTGGTTTGAGTATGCCACACGCTAAAACCCAAGTCTACGATTCGATCACTCTGTCAATACTGGCAAAAGGTTCATTTTTTTGCTATGATCATACTTGAAGGGGTACTTGACTTCTCCTGAGAAGGAAATCAGAATGAGTACTCATTCAAGCCACACTTTAAATTAGTGCTTATGTGTACGATCATTTCAGATCGACGACATTCTGCCTCTCCTTTCCCTACCAAGTTTTAATGATCATGTTTTTCATCGTCTGCCTTGCATTCCATATCAACTTTATCATCATCATCACCAGCTCTGCCAAGCCAAGTCCTGCTTTTGAAATGAACGGCTCATTGCAAAAAAAGGAAAGTTCTCTTCAGAGTGGAAGTTGCTGCTGCCCTCCTTTTCCCTTAATGTGAAATGCAATTTTCGTGGAGTACTCAATGTTAGGTGAAATTAATGATATGTGTTTCGTCCTTTGTTTCACTCGATTTTCTGGAAAAAAGATTTGTTTTCACTCTTCCATAAATAAACTGCAAAGCAGTAATAGAGCTTTCGTATACAACCTAACTTGTTTTTTCCTCCTCCTTCGGCAAACATTTTAAATGAATCATTCCTGCAAATGAGATTTTACGTTTACCTAGCCATTGCTCTGTTCATTAGTGCCTACAAGGCTGAGAAGAAAGTTGTTAAACTCAAGAAGAAAATAAAATGGCAGAATTACTCAAGTAAAAAGTATCTTAATGATAAGGGCCCAGTCGCCCAGTTTCTGCTCTTAGATTCTACGAGTACTTCTTCTTTTTGCTTGCTTCACTCTTGTATGTGTGCACTGCCTGTGTATTCTTGCGTAGGTGGTCACATAAAACGTTGCTTGAGCTTGAAAATGTAAATAAATAAATGATACGATGCTCGCTCGGTATTAAAAGCCAAAGTGAATGTAGAAATTCGGGGTTTTCCTTGGGGCTTATTTCACGGGAACTTTAATATTTCTTCATTGGTGGTTTTTTGATAAGATGAAATAAAACTGGGCGAGCGTTGATACTGCGAAATATGCATGTATTTTATTATCATTGTACTTTCAGATTGTACTTATGTCTATATAAATACAGCTACAAAATTTCTGTTGTTGTTGAAGCGTGCAGTAAAAAATTATGAGGGAAATGTGATGCAATAGGTAAAAATGAAAATATGACCACCATTCACTCCTCTCACTTCTCCTATATGGACCATCGTCGATGATGATGACGGTCGAAAAGTTTTGCCAACAATGTTATTAGTTTCCCCTATTTTGTCCCGAATCCTCGCTTTAGGCTTGCACCAACTTTCTCTCGGCCCACTCATATTGCTCCTGGCAAAGAGGCCTTGATTCCTGGGGATGCTGCCATAACGAAAAGGTACTTTCTTTTCCTCTTAAAAACTAAAGCGGTCTGTCGGAAGTCTTTGCTAAAGGAAATTCTTGCAAATATATTCGAAGCTTTTCATGCGAGCTCAACATGATTTTTCTTGTCTTCCTTTCAAAAAGTAATATTATTTTGAATAGCCAAAGTTGAAGGGAAAAAGTAAAAACTGATTTCTCCTCACTCGATGGAACGGGAAGCATTTGAGAGGTCTTTAAATGCTTTATACAAGATTCATACTCATACCCATCTAGTTTAAAACCTGTCAAAGTTGTATCTGCTCTGAACATCCTGAAAACAGATTTTCTCCTGAATCGCAATCAGATCTAGGCCCCCTCTTACGGTCGAGGAGTCTAGAGGCAACAAAGTTTTTCTTCTTTGTCTTTGTCTACGAACCAAATTCTCTTTGAATAATTGCATTAAATTTTAGATTGAAATTGGATTTCTTGTTGGAGAAGTGTGTCCAACATTTTATCGGATTAGGTATGCGTACTAGGTACTTCCATACATAATGGATTTCAGACAGGTTTATATTCGCTTTTCACCAGTATATCATTTACATATATCCTTTCCAGTTCAACACTAGGAATTTGTTAGGTTTTGGTTTTCCTTTTACCAAGAAAACAAAATCAAACACAACTGTATACAATGTATTGAACATGCCATTTTAAAAGAGAGGGAGAGTAAAGTTGCTGAAGGGTATAATAGGATGAGTTTTGGATGAGTGTAAAAACATACTAAAAACCAAATTGTTTTGGAGACTTTCACTAAAATTGTTGTACGTTTCTGGCAAAATAGGTTAAGATAAAGCATATATATTGCCTCCAAACTTTTTCTACAAACTTTCTTCATATCGTACGTATTAAAAAATTAGTAATGCTTTACTTTGCAAGTGAACTTGCAAAATATGCATCAGGCTCCTAAAAGCGGAAAGTCGGTTGCTTGTATTAAAACCAGGCTGATAAATGCAAATACCAAAGGAAATCATTTCGCATAATGTTTGAACTCACAATCGCAATGCTCATACCAATAGCGACTAAAACGGGTCACAATACAATCAGGGTAATTATTTAACAGATTATAAAGTTTTAGCAAACTCAAGCTTCTCTTAGTTTTCTAGTAGCTTTAGAGAAATTATGTAGTAAAAATGTACGCATCTAATTCCATTCAGTCCCCTTACGTCTAACACTAAACACGTTTTCAGTTCAACCTCAAACTTTTATAGAAAAGGTAGCAGATTAGAATTTTATTCTGAAACAACATGGAAAGAGCATAAGCACGCTTTCGTACGCATTACTTGGATTTCATTCCCAAAATAGCCCATGTAATGATAGCATATATCTAGGAAGGGTGGTATCATGGAATGATTCAACCAAGTATCACGTCATGATCATCATGAGTGCAGTTTAAAATCCCAGGACTTCATGCAATTTACCCAGATTCGGTTGCCTCCCTCCTGTTTAATGGGAAAGGTATACAGTTTGGTTCGTGTTCCGGCGAAAACTAAATCTCAAAATGATTTTAAATTCTAGCATTGCTCCACTTCTTTAGAAACTTGTAGAAAGATGCACAACCATTAACTTTAATTTTAATTGTATCCGCCCCTTCAACAAAAGAAATAATAACTTTATAGATGAGTATCTTCATGCAGCTGGTTGCAACCCACTGTGAAAGCATTTCAGTTTGCTAGTCCCATTTCCCTTTGGTAATTTTATGTACTTTACAGCTGTCTGACTGTATTTCGTTGAATTATAAAACTAACCGTCTTCAAATTTATTTAATTCTTTTTGTTCTGTGAACGACCAACAACGCTAAACGAACAAAGGGTTTTAAAGACTCTGCGTATTTTCATTCCCGGAAATCTACCAGTCCCAGTCAAGAAGTCAATTCATACTTTAACTCAAGAATGTCTTTAGTAGACTCAGACGAAAGCCTCCTTTCTTCTCAAGCAGAAGAAATGTGCCTATTTTTAACAGGCTTCGAAGAAGAGAATGGAGTGAGAGATGCTTTCTGACGATATGCAGATTAAGGTATATTAGTCAGCAAAAAGTTGTAGGAAAGTGCATGCTTGCTTGGCATAATCAGAAGGCGGCCTTTTTATTGTCACTAGGAAAAATGTCGATGTGAGGTAGTGCCACTTTTCTCATTCTTGGATGGACATCTGCGGAAATTGTAATTTTGTAGAGGAAAAGAAATTTTTGGATTCAGGTTTCTAGGAATGATGGTTGGAACCAGATGTGGATTTAGGTTAAGGCGCACATTCATATCGACCATCCAACCCAGTGGAATGGAATTGACGAGGACTAAAATGTAAATTTGATTTCCTCAACGAAAATTAGAACGATAAAGTTGAAAATGCGCTGCGAACTGTACACGTTTCTGGGACAGAACACAGAACATACATTTTCTCAAGAATTCCAATTTTCCTCATCTTTTTTGATTGCTTGTCAATACTTTTTTTCTTGATTCGATAAGAACTTCTTTATGACAATGGAGGATATCAGATTGCATAAATAATTATAATAGCAGGATGATAAAATTGACAACGTCGAGACAAAAGAAATGACCTGAGATGGAACACGATTAGGCGATAAATTTACAAATGACTTCATCAAACCTACCTCAGAATACTTACATGATGGCGATTGTGATGATGACTCCAGTGGAGCAGAAAAGGAATTCTCCTTCTTGACAAGCTTAGGTTTTTTAGAAATCAGAGGGGAGTATTTCTGTCTGTCTCCAGAAAAAAAATTCGTAATTTTCTCCTGAGTCAGCATGATAAACCATAAAAAGAATGAGACAAAACAAAAAAGTTTCATCAAGAAATGTTTTAAATTTACCTAAAGTAACGTATTGTATCGTCAGTTCAAACTGGTATATTCTGCTAAGACAAGCATCTAATAAAGCATATTACTACGCCCGATCAAATCACACATCTTAACATAGTGTCATTGGAATTTTTGAATGATGATTCAAATCAGAAATGTTATTTAAATCATTTGATTAGGCAGAGTTTTTTCATTGAAAAAATTAACTTGACCAAACAACTATGCCCTCTGAAATACGGCCTAACAAAACAAATGTACTCATAAGGAAGTGTTTAAAAAATTAGAATGGGATGAGTGCAACAATAGGAATGTGCTTGAGGTTTATTCCAACAACTTTAGTTGAATCACCATTTGCCCACAAGCAATCTACATTTTCATTCCATATCGGGTTTGGCTTTGCTCTTGCTCTGATAATATGTATATTTTTGGAGACAATAGTCCATAATCAACTTTGACATCGCCAGTGGTATTGTCCTGTCAATACGAATCCTTTCTTTGGGATAATACATATTCACCCCATTCGTTGGCAAATATCGTCATCTCATCGTCGTCATCATCATCAGCAGTGTAGTTTGCCTCTATAAAGGATTTTCTTAGTCATCGACACCAGTATCATTTCATGCATTGATATTTATTCATCCTGATAAAGTTTATTCCTTTGATTCATTGTAAATTTCTACTTAATAAAATATCAACACGAGCCAAGCTATTGAACTTGCTTGCGGTTTAAGGCTATAAAAAGTCTTTTCTTTTGATTGTACGGACGTTGACAAGTGAGCGATGGCATAAAATGTTTGATAAAATAAAATTGTTTTCCGGCATTACTAGCTCTCTTTCATTGCCAGATTTTTTATTTGATCATCGTTTACAAGAATATTTATTGCATTTTCCTATTTCATTGTGCCTTTGGCACAACGAGATACAGAACTTTGCAATGAACCAGGACCTATTGACTGGGTACAGCCGTACACCGGCACACTACAATTGTAAGGTTTATGAAATGAGTGCATGACTACTAGTGACAACATAGACAATATCATTCAATACGTTGTTTTGCTAAACCTTATTATGTAATTTGAGTTAAAATTATTATTATAATATATTCAGCTGACGTAATGACCATCGGACGAGGTTGTCAGCGGTGCCGTAAAATAAATAAAATAAAATAAATAAATCATAAACAGTGATGGTGTCACTGGCTGTATAAAATTCTGATGATGAGATGACCCAAAATTGCCATTTTATTTCTATACCTTACATACCTTTATAATCATAGCTTCCATTTCTAAGGTTCGAAACCTCTTTGCAAATTTTATAATTCGGATATAGATTATAAGCTTATTTTGCTATCCATTCCCATCGTTCCCGAACACATCATCTTCAATCTTCCAGTCGGTGCTCGCAAGCAAAAACAAATGCAAACTGACGCTCCGGAAAAATCCAGACAGCTCACAAAGTACCCACTTCCTTGCTTATTTTTTCATCATGTAAGTAAGCAATAAAAGAAGTGAACAAGTTCCTAGTTTCTTAACTTGAGTTCTGCTCCTTTCTCTGTGGCGATTTCTTTGGAAGCATTGTTAGTCTTGAGTTCAGATACATCATTATTGTCCGCCAATGCTGACAAAAAAAGAGTAACTTTGCAAAGTCTAGGTGAGTTCCGACAAACTTTTATATCCCAAATTAATGAGTGACAAGGGCTCTGACAAGGAGCTTATTACAGTGATGTGAATTGATACGATATGAAAGTGATCGGTGAAGGCCTCTCCATGTACACTTAACCTAGTAAACTTCCTTCCAAAATATTTATCAGGTTAATATTGCACGTACGTACATCTGAAGGCTTATTCCCCATTGATCGCTCCTGTTCATAGTTCATACTCTAGCCAGTTTTTCTTTCCTTACATACTTTTGATTGTACCTATGTGAGTCAGTTATTCTGGCTAGTCATATCTGATTTGGGATAATGATGATATTGATACGACGACACCCCTAAGATTGAAACACTACTCGAAATGATAACTTTTTTAGAGACGACTTGACAGATAAAACACGTCTTTCATTACAATCTAAGACTTAGATTGAGATGTTGGACAGGAGATGAAGGGACCCTTAATGAAGGAAACAGGAGATATATACAATGGGAAGTAAGCATGTAGACAACCAGAACAGTCACAATCACAATCTCTCACGTTGTGCCTTCAACTCCCTTTAATAATCACTTTGGTATGGTCCCGAGATTATATGATACCCAAAAAAGAAAATCATTATCGTTTCAGAAAGATGAGCATGATGACAAAGCTAAACTTAACCAAGATTCAAGTAAAAGTATTTACGTCTACGTACAAGAAACGCATCCATCTCATCATCATCATTTTTTTGTTGTGTAACGAGCTTTCGAGCGGAACATTGAATTCTTATTAATAGGCCGTAGTCTTTTTCTCATCTTCTTATGCGACAAGACGGGTGTTTCTCTTTTCACATTATTACACCTTTTTTTTAATCCCATGAACTAAATGAAGACGTCACCTTAATTTCCCTTGATCCATGTATACTTATTGTAAAAGTCTTTTATCATCCTGTTTAGCTCAATTGAAAAATAGATGAGACGCAGGTGATGGGAATAATCGGTTTATATTTCCCTCATAGTTCCAGTGATGTTATAAGATGACTTTTCAAACGCGAAGTGGTCGTTCATCATAGACGAGCTTGCCGCCATCAGGTTTTATAACTGCAAGGAACGTATGCGGAAAGGAACATTACTATGAACCCATAAGTATCATTACGTTCGTACTGTTATCGTCTTAAATGGCTTATTCGTTTTTTCTATCGGCAAAGTGACTGTACCTATTTTCATGCGTAAAGGTTTTCATTAATTTCAAATCGCATTACGCATTGTATTAATTTCCGTTTAACTTAAAGCAATTATATTACGGAGAGGTACAAACCGTAAAATACTAAACAGTACTCCCATTACAATTAGCTCAAAAGTTTAAAAAAAATAATACTTTTTCTGACAACGATCAATGTTTTTTGGGGTGTAAATCAACAAATAATGTGATTATGCGATGCCTTAAATTCCAGTGAAATCGTCACAAATAATGCAAGAAAAGGGATCACAAAACGCACGTACGATTGATGAAG
>JAHZMX010000009.1:0-12274 GCA_027743895.1 Seira musarum
CAAGCATTGTTTGCTACTAAAATAAATTCTTGGTTTTGTATTTTCAGCCCGAAAATAAACGAGCTCATCCAAACAATATAGATATCATACCTTCTATGTAGCATTCAAAAACTTTACATGATTTTACTTCATATTTTTTTACGAAGATTAACTTGAAAGAATAATATTAAGTAGTAAGTAAATATTGCAATATGTCGGTTAGAATTGCGTAGGTACATGTAATTTTAATTATTAGATTTAGATAGACACTAGATTGAATACGTAATTGTATCTGTTAAGTCGACTACAAGATTTTCTTCATTTTTTTGTACACTTGAACGCTCTACAAATCTTACAACATGACTTGTATTTTCTTCCATCTATAATCATAAATAATAATAATCATAATAATTTCGTTTTTGAAAATAAAAAGTTATATATTGAACTTGATAATGTGGATTTTGTGAATGATTTCATACACCTTCCTTTTGCAAAGAGAATAATGAAGCTTAACAAAAATGATGTTATTTACTACTGCTCTTCATAGATTTCCTTTTTGAAGCTTCGTTACATCTACTTTTTACACTTGAGTAAAGGAAAATAAAAATAGTATTACGTGATCCATACGAATCCACCGCATCGCCTTTTAAAATTGAATCTAGATTTTGAAAGAAGAACTTTTAATGTAGGCATACATACATACATAATCCCTCATCATATCATACCACCATCAGATAAGCATCTCTACTAGTGATGTGAGGATAATGCTCCCGAAAGCCAACATAATTGGCACCTTTCCCAGATTTAACCTTATTTTCCTCCGAATCCGATCGTTGAGAACTTAAAGTATTACGTATGGGAAGATGTTTTCTTCACTACATACCTGCAAAAACCCAACTACGCGTACATGTTTATTTACGATAAAAAGTGCAGAAAATGCATAAAATACAAGAAGAGGAACAAGACTGATCTGAATTGCAAAATAACACACATGTACGCATATTTATCTTTACACCTGATTGTGAATGCAAAAGAAAATGCAATTTTTGAAAACTATTAGGTAATTTTTTTCTAGATTCCACTAAAACATTAAGTGTGGTTTGAAGAGGATAAGTAGAGCGAATCGTATATGAATAAGAGTTTACTTGTTTAGTGTGCTTTATTTAGAAAGTTGACCTAAGTCGTGATAAAAAGAATAATGCCAGAACCCCAAGGTCTCGGATGGACAACAGCTCAAAAATTGGTCGATATGGTGGAACCATGTGATATAATTGAAATCAGATATGAGAAAGCGAAGCCACCAAAATCCCACTTCATCTTCAATATCCGCAAAGGTTGGTGTGTAAACGTGATACCCGCCCTGGAATCTAGGAATCTTTTAAAGTCGCGACAAGCACGAGAACAATTCTTCTTCGAGAGTAGTGGAAACGATGAGGATGAAACAAATAGAAATATGCATATCTATGAAGGCTTCAAAGATGCGACAGACTTTCTTGGCCTTGCGGGCAGGAACCCATGTAGGATCAATAATCTCGATGATATAGCCAAGCACTATAATCTCACACCCAGAAGCAGAAAGGACGCTTTGCAAATTGCTCGTGCCGGATTAGCCGAAGGTGCTGTAGTAGTGGCAGTTCGTAGCACAATTCCTGGAGATCCTTCAAATGGTCAAGATATTTCGAAGCAGTTTTGTCTTTACTGGAAGTACAGTGGAGATGTGATTGTTGACGCGGATTCTACAGAAAACAAGTTCCTGGATAAGGTACCTAACTAATGATCTGCCTAAATTCCAGAAATAGGCATAATGAGATGACATTTATAATTGAGAATTTGATATCCTTCTTTTCCGGGGAAAAAGGGGAGAATAATTTAGACTTTTCCCTGAAACCAGAGGAGGTAGGTATTCAATTCAGCTAAAACTAAAACTTGCTTTTCCTCTTTTTCTAGACCATTGCTATCTGTGGGCTAGTGCTCGTTCTTTTGGCAGCAGTCGTTTCGATAACACTCAGCATGTGAGTACTAAATACATCAACTGACCAGCTCGAGCTCCAGCAAAATGCAACTTGTCCTCATTTTCCAATACATTTTTTCTACTGTTTTATGAAGTTTCCTAAGAAATGAGAAAATAAACCATTGACAGTTCTGGGAAGAAGCTCTAAACTTTGACTTTTGTTCATATAATTTCATGCGGCACTTTACGCTGCAACCTATATTGCAATTTTTTAAAATTATGGTTAGTGCATATCACAACATAGTTTATAGACTTACCAGTCGCAACGGAATGGTTGAACAAACTAAAGCCGAGCCAAACAACTTATCATGCTAGAAACAATCAACATAAAAACACAATTCAGAAAAAATAAAAAGCTAGTAAGTAGCACAATTAAAGTAAATCGGAGTTCCAATTAAAGTTGAATAAGCGTCCTTCTGATTCATTATCATTTTTTTAAAAGAAACTTACAAAGTTATGGAATATGAGGTTTTAGATCATTTTCTGTATTTAAAGTTCAGTTTCCAGACTGCAAAACTCCACGTTTGACTAATAATACATCATTTTTATGCAACATTTTTTCTATTTCAGAGCAACTTTTTGAAGTCCAGCATCAGCATTTAGGATTGACATTTAATTTCTCATTAGTTAAATTACTCATGAAGAGCGCTGACTTTTAGTTCATTCTATTTTGGATAACTTTTGTGAATTTTAATTTTAAAATTTGACACAAAACAGAAAACACCAATACATTTTTTAAAAACTGCGTATTGTTTTAGAATCGGAATCAATTAGATCTATTGCATTAAACTCGAGTTGAATAAACTCTAAAATAGTCTTCCGGCTCTCCATACAATTCAGGAATCTTCCCAGAGTTCATGCACTGTCTATGGTCATCATGAACATGGTATCTGATATACATTTCTCCTTAAGCATTATCAAAAGCATATACATAAAGTACTTAGATGATAATGCGTACATTTTTTCGTTTCCTATGTCTGTGCATCATTACTACAGTGTAAGTAAAATCTGAATACGTCTATTGCATCTATCGCTTTCTCTCTAAGAATTTTCCAGAGCAAATCTTCCCAATCATACATTCATATTTTCTACTTTTCCAGAAGATATGTACTATAAAGACACAAGTAGTGTCTTTTATAAGAGAAAAACGCCAAGGACAAACAGGTTACCACATCCTCAGTCATACGATATTAACTTTGCATGCAGCCAGAACCCCCAGACTGAATAACCTCTGCTACTCAAGCATGGTCCGCAACCCACGTATGATGAGTTACTTGCAAAATCTTGGTAAGACAGCATCCAGGAATGAAGAGCAAGGAGGAGGAGGAGCATCTCCACAGTGATCTTCCCTTGCTCTATCTTTAAGTGTAGGGACAAAGTCAGCTTCCAGCTAGCGTCAAAGTAGTAGGTAAGGATGATGTACTTTCTACATTTTCTTCATCAGCAGAAGCGAATTTTGTTACGTCAAACGACTTTCTCGGCGAATTTCGTGAGTCATATTTTTGCAAACTCCGCCTTGGAACATGCCTTTGCAAACACGAAACTGGGTAAAGATTTGACTCACTTACGAGAGAAAGCATGGAAAATACGTTGGAAATGCATAGTAACTACCAACATCGTTCAGTGGAATATGTATCCCAGCCAAAAGCTTGCCTATCTGACTCATGTGAAAAAATGAAGAAAAAACTGCTTCATGGAGAAAGCATGAGAATTGCGACTACTTATCAAAGCTGAAAAGAGCTATATAAGAAGCTGCAAAAACGGAGAAAGCTCCAGTTTGAGCTCACCTTCCCAACGACCAAGTTCAATTGGCTACCTTATACTTTGTTCACTTTCCTCGACAAAAGAAGTTCAACATTTTTGTTCTCTTGTGTTTAGCTCAAACTCACTAATTCGGCCTTAACATTCAAAATTCGTTATACACATCTTTGAATTCTAAGATTGGCAAAAACTTTGCAAAAAAATTACAAATTACCCCATACTTTGTTTGTCAATTCGGCTTTCACCTAATTCTATCTAAAATTTCAAAGTTTTTGAGTTGTCATCCTGCAAAAACCACTCTTTCGATACGACGCGAAAATCTTACAGTCTTCCTTTTCCGGCTTTAAGGAATAATTACGTTATGACTAGAGTGACTGTTTTTAAAAAAGTTTAATTTTTTGGACAGATTGGGTTTACTTGACTAGAAAAGTATTTTTATTTCGTCTCGTGCTTCCGTTCACGCGTTCAACTCTAAGTTCGCCTTAGACAGTACCATGTGATATACATATATATCTACATACACAATCGTCGAACGAAGACCAGTTTCTCGCTAGGCAATAATGGGACAAAGGCTAGAACTTTTTTTCATCTTTAGTTCCATACGAGAATTGGCAAATAATGTGATTCAGTTTTGTTTATGTTCCGGAAAAAAACTAATTTGACAAATTTGACTTCTTTTGATTGAGTTGATCATCCGACACACATTCCAGATCACCTTTGCAACGAATATATAATAATGAGTATGTCTCGCGCGTGAAGGATCGGTTTGCGTGTTTTCCAAGCAAAACTACGAAAAAATCTGCTGGGTATGTCGGCACATCACAACACCTTGTGCAGGTGGTCCCGTAAGTTAGCATCTTTATTGTGTTTGCCGTATGGAATACTATCACTGATGGTGTAGTTCCTCCGGAAATGGATTATAAATTTATTAATAAAAAATACTTTTTAATTTGTAGAAATATCGTCACTCATGATCTGGTTCAATTAAGTGGAGGACAGAAGGCCTCTGCCGCAATATGTCGGCGGAAGTGGACTGTAGACTGGTATCGAGCGCAGCATAGCTACGTGGGGTAATTTAAGCATTTCAGTAGCAATTATATTATTATTATTAGCACAGGAGTTTGTAGGTATGATTTAAAAAATAATTGTATTATGTGTGTCTTGGATTTCTTTTTAGACCTGTAAATAGTAGGTAGTTTTACGAAAGTCTGGACCTGATCTACCTGATGGAATAGAATGGCGGTACAAGGAGCGCTGTATTGTTTCCACAGCCCTCCTATGCTTGAAGACTGAAACATTCCTTCATGGACACACAATGGACAGCAATAACATCACACCCTAAGTGAATTTTTAGTCATCAGTGATCCACTGAGCCAAATCATCCCTCAACTTCTCAACGTCAAACGTGACTTCTATTTCCCGTGTGTTCCCCTTCCAATCTCGTCACGATGACAAGAGGTTAATTTGAATACACCTAATTTTGATTGAGATTTATTTTGTACAAAACTTGATTAAAATTTTTCTGTTTCTTTTCAGATGAAATAAGTGAGTGACCACTCCACCCCACCATCTAAAAATTACGTATTCACCCGACACTTCTCAGCCCAGAATGCAAACTAGTGCACTTAAATCTGGACTTCCACTCAGACTTGGAAAATACTTAATCCTTGTTGACTACATGCTCTGACTTTGATGACTTCCGGGAAAGATGCATTGATGTCGATCACAAGTCTCCCACAACATCTTGGACAAGTTTTGCTCGCGTCCCTCGTCCCTGTACTAAATAGGTGCAATAGGTTAAGTCTACGTTCAGGTTAGGTTAGGTTAGGTAAAACCAGGGTCGGGGTAACTTTGTCGACCATCCTTTAGTCCGGAAATATACAAAGCCACGCAAATTTTCAACCTTCTTAACCGCGCTATCTCATTATTAGCAAGGGGTCTACTCCGTGTAAATAAGTAACTTCGTCCTGTTTCGGGTACCATCCGTCATACTTTTAGAACCAAAGCATAAAAAGAGACATTTCAAACTATATTCAAATTTTCAGCCGTCTTTCAATTGCAGCGAGTCACTAACAACTGCTTCCGCGTATTAACGTTCAAAATCAAATACTATCCTGTCTAACAATCATAATCTCAAAATTTCTAAAACAATATAGTATGAGTCAATTTAGTTTTTCGCCGTGTTGAGTCTTGGGATAGCTGTCAGATTTCATATTCTGGACAATGCTTCAGTTATAGGACAAACACACATGCACATTGTCCAGACAGATAAATTAGCGTTTTCACGACTCTTCACACTTGCTAAACATTTTCCGTTACTGCACATGCACAAGCACTTTCCACATTTCAAAATTTGATAGCAGCACACTTGCACCTTGAACATATTAACATTTTTAGATCCCTTTCCAAATTAATACTAACAAAATACAATTGGCATAATTTTTAATTGGCATTTAATTCTCTTACTAACCAGCACAATAGCATTTAGGCAGCGGGAAGGTTCATGAAAAAAGCTTTGGAGCTGGCTCGACGGCGATGTATAGGGCTCAATTCCATCTTCTATATGCTCATTACGGCATTGATGTGATATATTGCTGCTCCAACGGACATCACATCTTTCCATAATGGTAAGCAAACAGAAAATTACATATAATTCATTTTCAAATCCATTTTTAATGAAAATTAATTCGTATGCATATATCTCTAATTTTTTGCAGACAAACATTCGGCGGGAGGCGGTTTCAAAGCTGTTTTCGTGCCCTTCCTGAGACAGCTTCTTTCTTATTAGCTAGGAAACATCACTTGCCCGGTTAAAAATATTAAACGAACGCCGAAATTCTCAGCAAAGGTTCCATACTTATTATTACTAGTTATCAAAAAATAAATTAAAGGTCTTCCGTCAATTAGGTTTAATCATCATGAAAGTGCCATGAAAGTAGCTCCGCTTTTCCAATACCAAATACGTTTGATGAATCTGATTCGGTTCTTGCTCACGGATATTCATAATAACCAAAACATTGC
This sequence comes from Seira musarum, assembly GCA_027743895.1. Taxonomy (NCBI): domain Eukaryota; kingdom Metazoa; phylum Arthropoda; class Collembola; order Entomobryomorpha; family Entomobryidae; genus Seira; species Seira musarum. The sequence continues at coordinate 6,773 of JAHZMX010000009.1, forward strand.
ATGAATATCAAAATTACCTTTCCTTCCTTTTAGCTCTCTTCCTCTTCCCCGCGTAGAATCTAAAAAAAATATTTAAAAATACAAAAAACACAAAAAAAAGATAAAATCCCTTGTTAAATTTGGTCATTGGTTAGTTCCTTGTTGTTCATTGTTATTGTTAAACTTTTTGAGAATTACAAAAGCCACACAAATTGTTCCAAAAACGTTGTTCATTATTCTTGCTGGTTGCTAGATGGCAATATAATTAACATAAGAACAAAATAATACGAGACAAAGGACTCACTTTGGTCTTGCGGAACATTTTCCAAAATGACCACATTATAATTAGTCTCTGAATGGTAACTGGTCTGGTAACCCGTAAACATCCGAATAAGTGTGTAAAATAGTTACATCGCGACGGCAAATTAACATCCTGTCTATTGTCTTGTAGCTGCTACAACGCAATGCACGAATATGAATAACTATAAAACGTGTGATATTATTGGGGATATTAGTTGGGGGCTCAGAAGAATGATTGTGATTGGATGAGTGTATGTTGATGATGTGTGCATGTGAGAATGTAGAACATAATTTTAGGGAAAGATGCTGTTAAACGCACAGTTTGTTTCCGAATCGGGAAAATTCTTACGTAGTCATTCCTAAGTTAATATTTGGTTGTTTAGTACTAATTCCAATCATTTTCGAGATTTGTCAAAATTAACATGAAGGTCAGATTTCTTTAGTTTTGAAAGATTTGGTTGAAAAAAGGATCGCACAAAATTTTTCCCCGTTCCATGATTCGTTCGAGTTTGCAGGTATCTCTTAGGTTTACTGTACGCTTTTTGGTTGGATGACTTGAAAATCTTAATTTGTCTTCGAATTGGCAATTGGTTCTTCCATTACGTCAATAGGCACAATTCAATAGGACGAAAGCGCACAGACTCGGCGCACAATGTTTTATTATAATTATTGGTAAGAAAGAATGGATCTTAGATTTAATGGTACTTGTTATTGTGTCTTATTAAGATAGTTTTCACCGAGCAAAGTGTGCCTTATTTACTTCACCCAAATTATGATTCAGGAGGGATTTATTTTTGCAGAGTTGGGGAAACATCTGAGATGATGACGTGGCCACTCTCACAGAATTACCATACGTAATTACAAAAATGCAACATACGAGAGGATAGTTAACATCTAGCAGACTAGGGAACCATCTAGAATTTGTAAGACTAAAAGGTCAAGCATATTAAAGTATATTGCGTCATTCTTGTGTGATACAGGTGGGACGGGGTGATGGTAAATCTAGGCAAGTCAAATTTTGGGTGAGTTGTAGCACACTCTGCTCTCTCATCTCTCCTTAATTAGCATAAAAAACGGACAGCAGACCTACTTATTCAAAAAAATAGGAATACACAGATATTAATTGTGATTTGATGAGGTTCCAGTTTTGTTGGTTAGGCATGCATTTAACTATAATTTCCACTATTAAAAAGACATCTGGGATTTCAAAATTGAAATAGTGGTTTTTGTTGAGGTTTTTGAGCTAAAACGTTTTACCTTTTAAACCTAATTCGATTGGATCAAAACGTATTTCTCCCTTTTAAATGTTCAAAATTTGCCGTTACCTTCATTTATTTATCAATCCCAAATTGGATCGTTGTTTTTCTGTTGATGTAATTGGCAGCAAAATTTCAAAGATTTATTTTCCTTTTAATTCCTTATACTGAAAAGCAATTGTTCCTTCGTCGGACGGGAATGGTAGCAGAGACTCGAAAAACAAAATTTAATTAAGCCTGAATGAGATTAAAGACACCTACTCAACAATCAAATGAAACGAGTCAATTCAGACAGAAATTGTTAGAATAAACGGACTGACGATTGATTAGCCAACCACACATGAAACAAGACTGAATAATAGCTGGATTTAAAAGCTTAAAGCTTAACCTGTCGCTCTTAAGATGTACGGCATTAACTCAGAAGACAAGCAATCCATTAACTAACTAAATTGGCAATAATGAAACATGGCATCTATTCCAGCTAGGGAAAAACCTGTAATTTTAGATATGGTAGGGAATATCCTGGATAGAGACAATAATCTCGTACTAGCGGTGCTTTATTAAAAACCGGCAGAATGAGCTGACACCATGGAAATGGGAAACATCTTGGTAGAAAATCAACATATTTGCAAGCTGGAAGTGATAAAAAGATTGTAATCCATCGGAAAGTTTGTTGTCCTTGTTAAAGACTATATGGGTGAATTAAAAAACGCGTGGTTATTGAATAGACTTGGTTTGCATTTTACATTGAGACGTGGCAAAACCAGGAATGGACTACTTTTTTGCTGGAATAGAGAAAAATTGAAACAAGGACATTTGAAGAATGTTTTCATATAAACCAAAAATAGTTTAACTGCTCAATACAAACAACTTCTGCTGAATTTGACCACATCAATAAACAAATCAGACATCTTCCAATATGACTCTCTGAAATGATTGCTGTCTAACCGTAGTATCCACCTCCTTACTAACTTTCACTTGTACTTTTCCAATTTTGTATGACTGAGCAACGCGACATCAACTCTGACTCTGACGTGTTTCGATCTCACGTATTTTTATTCAGGTTTTTCGACTAACATCTCCGAAAATTACCTGTTGAATTCGCTTCATTTCCCATCTTATCCTGTCCTACAATTTGACAAGACAAATGACAAAAAATTGATACTTCTACGACAAAATTTAAAAAAAAATCAGCTCGTATTACGATGCGTTTCTAATTGAATAACCCTTACATTGATCCCGCCAGAAAAGTTTCATTGTCCAAATTAGCAAGAAGAAAAATTTCAACCAATCACTAATCAGTAATATTTTTCTCCTGCTTCCATTTCCGTTCGCGCCATGTACATATAGTGAAAAACAATCAGTCGTCATCATCATAGTCATTCATACGTAAAGGTCATTAATCAAATCATATAAGAAGGTAATAATTCCTATTATTCAAAGCAGTCTAATTAGATAAAAACGGTCCAATATATATACACCATAGAGTATTACCAAACAAAATTGTATGAATGATAGCATGCGTTGTATAACATAACAGCCATTCAAAACGCTAACAAAGCATTTATATTGAACAAATCTGGGGAAAATGGTTTACTGATGTCATCACAGTGATTTGATTTGTTCATTATGTAGGTGATCAATATGCGCACTTACAAAGCGTTTTGTGCGGAAGTTCATGACGAGTGAAAGGATGAGTAAATGGAAGTAAGAGAGGGTAATGAAAGAAATATATTTTTTTAAATGTTATAGTGGCCAAAGAATTATTTTTTAGAAATTTATGACCGAGCTATATGAACGAATGGTGAATGAATGTGAGAGAAATTGTGATATTTGATCTAGATTAGTTTACAGTTTTGTACAAAACTGGCTTCACTAAACAGCGTCGTATTATTAAAGTAATTATTTAAGGTGTGCACAGAAACTTGTTCAAACTACGGGTATATTTTAGAAAAAAAAAATGTGTCAAGCATATCAGAGCTTTTAAATTATTTGGTTTCCAAAAAATTCATGACAATTGGCTTTTACAAACAAACTTTTCCTAAAACAAATTAACATTTTTTCAGTAAAATTGTTTTCAAATCATTAGCATTTACAAAACTTTCAAACGACAAACAATTTCAAATTTTGATTTTCAAAGTCTTTAGTTATGTTAAAGGTACACTAATTAAGCGTTAATCTGAATTTTGAATCGCAACTAATGACCTCTACTTAGTTATATACCTTTCATGACAACAAAATACTCAACAGAAAATCTTAACAAATCGAAAAGAAATTAATCATCTTAAATCAGTGCAATACTGCAAGGAAAATTCAACAAAGAGCGCACTCGAACATCGAACAAAGCTCAGCAACGAATATGCCTATACATGAATACACAACCAACGCGTACGCTACATGATCATGAGGTGTCGAGCTCTTCGCCATAAAATTGAAATCAGATCGATTTTTTTAAAAATCATGGGTATTCATTAAGAGTCAGAGATTTGCAAATTGTGATATTCACGCGGGAAAAAGCATGGTGTGATAGAAAAGTTTTTGACAGGCACTGTGAGAATAAACGAAATTTAGAGTTGAGTGGGCATAGAACGAGTTATTCAGGAAATTGGAAAAAGATTGAATACGGAGAAGGTTACTTTAATCCCGGTTAGTGCTGGTAAGGGATACATGCAGTGATTAATTAGCGAAGAGAATTGAATGGTAATTATTGAAGATAAAAAATGGAGCGACATGGTAGGTTTCTGTGTTTGAGTTAAGACAAGTGTAAAGTATCGTAGATTATTGAAGAGTTGAATGAAACAAACTATGTATTAAAAGTGTTTTGAATGTCTAGCAAAAATAATTATTTGGTGCCCAACAAATTGAAGGATTATAATTAGGACTCAGAAACGCACAAAGGAACGGACAAATCTAAATATTACGATACCGATTTCAGCCTTACTACAAATTAAATTTTGTTCTAGAGAAGCTTTCAAACGAGATTTCATAAAAATTATTAGTAATTTATCATCATTTTAACGCACAATGTCTACCATTCAAGCGCACATCTGTTACATTCGGCCAGAGAAATTGAGTTTTGGAGTGAGATGAAACGCACACCTTTAATGATGATACGCACATCTTCAATCATGATACGCACAGATACATAGTTAGGACTTGGGAACAGAAAGATGATCAGGTTCAGGTCAGGTTTACTCCCCAATTACCATTGAGCCAGACCAGAATTTCAGACACCTGATATGTATCTGATTCCGAGCCCTACAAAAAATTGACGACATTGTGACACGCACATTAGGTCAATACGCACAGTTAGATAATTAATTAGAGGAAACGCACATTACTTGAGACGCACAGTTCCTTCCTTCTATTATAAGCAAATTTGCCTCTAGTGAGTTCTCGGAATTTATCGGTAATGAATGAAGTGATATTAAAGTTTGTACATAAAATTGAAGATTATATATTTTGAGATGCGATAAAAAGACATTGAGCCATTCATTCCTACTCCTAGTAAACCAATTGATACCGATAATTTTATGTGTTGGTTATGAATAATTTCCTCATTAAAAATACAAATATGAATATTAATATTAGTATGTATTATTTCTAATTGGCAACTGTTAGACAACTTTTGTTATGCTACAAAACAATCTTTGTGAATCAGTTTCCGAATTTGTTGAGTTAATTCATAAGTTACAATTTGGCATTTTTTAATAAAAATTATACTTTTTGTTTTTAAAAAATTGTCTTCGAACTTGCATTTGAATTTATTTCGCATATAAAACTTTCCTATTGCACAAAAGGTATTCTGTCCTGCAAAGATTCTTTTCACATATACACTTGACATATTGAGCATATTTAATAATTTAATTTGGAGTACATGCAATAAATAAAGCTATCACCTACAAGATAAGCAACTTTTGATTGAAGTTAAGCATTGAAAATTCCATCTTAATTCATCAGTTTTTTT
>JAHZMX010000010.1:2953-29803 GCA_027743895.1 Seira musarum
ATTGTTTGTGAATGTGAGTATGTCGTTTTTACCTTAAAGACTATCTCACAATTAAATCGTTAGTTATACGTTGTCTTCGTGCATTAAGTTAAGTGAATGCAGATCTGTGATTGAAGTGAACTGAAAGGTACCTCTGTTGTGTTCAAATATGAGAAAACGTGTAAATGAATCTTATGAGTCTCCTTTACCAACCAAACGAGCAAGACTAAAGAAGGAGCCTGTTGGAAGAAATATTAATGAACGTCCCACAGAACATTTTGCTGGAACACTTTCTAAAGAATGTATCTCATGCCAGGCAATGCATTTTACGACAGAGGAAGTAAACCGAACAAAACTTTTTACTTCCTGTTGTAAAAGTGGAAAAGTTAAACTCTACCATATCCATAAATATCCTTAAAACGTTGGAGAATCTGCTTCGTCCAGAAACACAGATTGAAGAATCAAAGCACTTATTCTTTGAAAGTACAAGAAAGTACAACAATGCGTTTTCCTTTACATCCCTTGGATACACACCAGTAAAAATGAGTCGAGGTCCTCAAGCATTTATAGTTCAAGGCCAACTTTACCACCTAACGGCATCCGCAATTAATGTAAATGATCCTGAACCGATATACTCCCAGCTCTATTTTCTAGATCCGGAGTATGCAACTAAAGAGAGACTTGCCAACATGTATAACGAAGGCTGCCGACCTCATATTGCGAAAATAATTGAAGACTGTTTAAGAAAAATTAACACATGCGCCCACGCATACAAAACAATGAAGGAGGTATTAGATTCCACCCCTAATGATAAAATAGGAACTATTGAAATGTGGATTGTAAAGGATATGACACAAGACAATCGCCGCTATAATTTACCGACATGTAACGAAGATGGTGCGATTTTTAAAGAAGATGACGGGAAACCTTCACTAAAACGCGATATTTACTACATGAAAGATCGAAATAATGGATGACCTAATTTATACTTAATTGGCTGCGGGCTTTGTTTTTTCCCAGAACTGGAAGGCCATGCCGGTGGGATACCTCCCTCGGCTACGCCTTTCAGAACTGGAGTAAACTTAGCTTTGCGCTTCCTCTTACGTCCAAGTCGTTTTAGTAAGGATTTTTGCAATACGGGGACCGGTATGTGTCAAATAACTCCAACATAGAATATGCGTACTGAGCGTTCGGTAGTTTCCTCATTGATTGCTTTATTGCTCCCGTACCCATAATGTTGCTACAATGGTAATATTTCACGAAATTGGAAAGTAATTTAGTCGTAGACTTCAAGAATTTATTTGGTTGACTGAAGAAAATATTTTAATAAATTACATACGATGATTTTCACTGATAGCACACAACAAAAATGATAATTGCTCTTGGCTTCCTAAACTCAGTACTTCTTTCACGGACGTCCTTTGCACAACTGAAGTATTAGTGTTGTTGTGAGATGACGATGTGCAATTTCCCAAAACAACAATAAAGGGAATCCCTAATTCATTGCCGCTTATTTACTAGGAGGCTCAATATACCCCTTACTATGTATTTGTGGTGGTCGTGGCTTCGTTTTCTCACTCTATGGCAAGCAGTATGCTTGCTAATCATAACTAGTCTAAAATCTAATGACATGACCATAAAGTTTAATGTATATAACGCAATGCGCAACGTTTCATTGAAAAACGATTGTAAAGATTGCTGGCATTGCTCTGGTTCATGTTATTGATTTCTTAATTTTGATTAAATCTCATGAAAGTCATTGTATGTATTTCCAATCGGTATCAGTCTGAAAATATTACCCATACCCATGCAAAGCTATTGCAAGTTAAATGCACCCCGTCCCCCATACCACGACATCAAATGCATATATGTCTCGAGGGGCACAATGCAATGCGAATTGAATTTTGAAAATGACTGACGATGAGCCACGCATACTTAGACTTGCTTGGTTGGGTTGAATTGATATGACCTGAAATTCTCGATGATGGATTTAAAAAGGTTTAAATTCTGATAAGTTTGAAAAAAGAAACAATATTTTCAAGAAGATTTAAGATTTTATTCAATATTTTACTTCTGGTATCAAGAAAATCTCTACGTAGGTAAAGGTCAGACAATTACTGATCGCAGTGATTTATTCGCGTTTTATGCCAAACTCGTACACTAATTGGATGCGTAAGCCAAATAAAACGCAGTAAATAGATACTTTTGGTGTTTCTGAACAAACCCATGTGGTATACAGGTGCTTAATAGGGAGCTATAATCATTATTCTTTCTATTTTTCCCCCGCGTTCTATTTCAGACCCGCGCTCTATATCAGACCCGCGTTCTATTCATTTTATCTCCTTCGACCACCCGCGTTCTATATCAGACCCGCGCTCTATTTAAACCCCGTGTTCTAAATCAGAATATACGGTATATGTCTCGAGGGGCACAATGCAATGCGAATTGAATTTTGAAAATGACTGACGATGAGCCACGCATACTTAGACTTGCTTGGTTAGGTTGAATTGATATGACCTGAAACTCTCGATGATAGATTAAAGAAGTTTAAATTATGATAAGTTTTTTAAAAAAGAAACAATATTTTCAAGAAGATTTAAGATTTTATTCAATATTTTACTTCTGGTATCAAGAAAATCTCTACGTAGGTAAATAATTAACACATTAAAGAATATTCACACAGTTTTTTTATGAGCGTGCATGTTACATTAAGGTTAAATACGGTTGAATTGAATGTATGTATATTATTATTTATTATAACATTAGACGTAACTTTTGATGCATTGGAAAACCTATGTACATAGGGCGTAGTCCATTATCATATTTCAGTTTATAGCTACAATATGTATGACATTAGGTAGTACGACATGACAAGAATTGACTTAATTTCATTTTTTTTCTAATGATTATCAAAGGTGATACGCTTGGTAAAATGCTTTACATCGAGTATTTCTAGCAACTGGTATTGAATATTATTGCTTATCTGTAACTTAAAATTAAAATCATATTTAAATGTCTTCGTACATTTTTGCTTTCAAAAAATAATTTATATATAAGGTTGTGTGTACTCCGACTTTCATCAGAATGCTGAGGACGAGAAAAATCTTTAGATTAGATCTTACTTATATATATGTATATTGAAACGGTATACATAAAGTACGTGATCAAAAATATTTTTATAACATTGAAATATGTGTAGGTAACTGGTAAAAGTCGCATTGAATTTTCATTTCTTCTCCTTCGAGCCGTTCGTTCTAAAAATTCAGAAGGAATTGAAAATGAACAAGTTTGGTAGTCGACCATCCATTGTCCTTTCGCTTTGAGATTATTCAATAGATAAAGTTTTTCTTCGGTTTTATTTGGATTTGGAAAGCTGTAAAATTTGCATACTTGCTGCAGCGGTGATCAGTAAAAATGAAGATTGCTTTGTTGATTGATGAACTTTTTTTTGGCTGTTTATGAGCCGTCCATATTCATGACTTGACTTACTCCACTCTGGACGAACGTCTTTTCGACATCAACGATGCTTTTTCTCTAGCTTTAACTTTTTTTGCCTGTATTAAAAGCAATTTACCTATTATTGAATAGGCCTCGTTATCGCACGTAAACAGTCGTCATCCAAAATTTTAATTCTAGTTGTTCATTTAAAGTTTATTGGGAAGTGAAAGATTTGATTTTTTAATGAGGCCATGCCATTTAAGTTAGAATTAGGATATCTTATTGCTAATTGCTTTGAGTCAGCTTCACTACATCATTTATTTTTTATTTAATCTTTGGAACTTTAGGAAGCCTAGTGTTTTCAACATTACATGACAATCTCATCTCAATTCAGCGTTTCCACAAATTACTTTTTTTCGCTCCGTTTTTTACATTCTTTCGCGAGATGTGAGGTAGCCATTTGCTTTCTTCTATTTGCTCGCACCGAAACTCAAAGTTCAAAGAGTAGTCTAGTTAATTCAAAATTAATTAATGTAGATTGCCACAAAATCATTTGCGCACACCAATTCCGTTCAAATTAATAAATACAGACATATGAAAACATATTATCCTATATAGTATACAGGTTCTTAATTGCAAATTTAATAGGTATGTACTGTTGGCAAAAACGATGATCGATCCACCCCTGATTGACATGCTTGCCTTTGACAAGAAGAAGGTAGCGTAGCACACAAATACTAGAATCGAGCAATTACTTTACACAGCAGAAATCACGCACAATATTAGTATAATTTTGAGGAATTTGAATGGTTCTGTTGTGAAAAAAATAATATGTCGAAGTGTGATAAATGCCCAAGGCGATTTTGTGCTAAAAGTAATCCCATAAATAACCAATAACGTAATGTCGTTGGTTACAAAATAAAGTTAGACACATGAAATTGTAATGTGATATAAGTGTAGGTAGGTTGGTCCATATTCTAACCCAAATGTTTGCAAACTGGTGTGGTTAATTCAAAGTTCGATTTGACTAACTTTGATAAAGTTAAATCATTAAAAATTAAGACAAAAGAAAATGTTAACAAAATAATGTCTTCTCAACACGGGCTTTGTAATTCACATAATTAATTGACATAAATTATATCACGAAAATTTCAAGCTTTAATTTTCAAAGATAATTTCTCTGCATTGACGAATTTTCTGGCATATTCGCGTATTTCACAATTATAAAGTAATAGATTTGAGTTCGTGAAAGTAAAGTGAAAGTGAAGTTTTCTCGGAAGTTGATTTGCTGCGCAGCCATCAATCAACATAGTCTTGGTTTGTTGTTGGTTAATCTAGAACAATTTATCAAAATTAAAAACTCACTTTGCATTCGAATATTGGCTGGTTGTACAATTGAAACTGACAAGAAGACAAGACATTTTACCTGTACGTTTCTTTTGTCACGATGACTCTTGAAGCGCCAGGTATATAACTACATTCGTATTCAATACAATGTAACGAACTTCCCCATTCGGAATGATGGGAGTCTTGACATTTGTAAAATTTCACTTGTAGGGACACGAGAAGTTCCGCTTTTCCGCCAATCTGAAAGCACCAAAAAACATGAGGGATATAAATAAATTATTATTTTCCCTTACTAGTATAATCGGTCATTACTAGAAGCAAATGCACTAGATATTAATTCAAATTTAAGTGCACCGAGCGCATACTTTGCAATGCATCTTTTTATTAGGTAAAAGTTTTTGCATTCTGACTCTATTGCACTTGCGTATATGATTTGTTGATAATTGTAAAGCTGCGTACCATGGCCAAACTTAATTTTTTTCTAATATAACTTCACCATATTACATGTATTGGGGGAAATTTTTAAAAGTTTGTTTTTTGCACCTCTCTTTGTCCTGTCATTTTTCCATGCACTTTTACTAGAAGTTGAACCTGTGTGCAAAACAACTTTACTCAATTTGGCCATGCATGCAATCCTTTATGAACTCCCTCTCAAGAAACAAAACCAGAAATATTCGAGGTGTGTTCATACAATCCATTATTAGCCTTCTATTGCCTGCTTAAGCATCAATTCAACGTCAGACCAACCCCTATTACCTATTTAGTTGGTATAGTGGTGGTCATGGCATGAAAGGATTTAGAGATTTAGAGCGAGGAAAGGGCTTTATTAGTTATTAGTTTGATTTAAATGAAAGGGAAAGACGGATAAGATTAACATCGGAACCGTGTAAAAGTTTAATAAAACAGCATGAGATGGATTCTAAAATGCAAAAAAAAAAAATATTGCAGTGAGTGGGGGAAGCCATCAAAAGGATTTTAGTTATTTGCATGCTTGTGCAATAAGACGCTCAGATATTTCACAATGTAGCATATTATATTGCATTACTCTTGCATAAACGCATTGAATTTATTTTCCATTTTTATTTCGCAAAAAAGCGTAAACGATAAAAGGTTCTTGAAAACTACTTGAAATTGCTAGTTGCTGGTGTTCATTGCTCATTGGTCAAGATGGTGAAAGCTATTTATTTTATTCCCGAGTTAGTCATCTAAATGAATTGTACACGCGGGGGAATCGAATTTAGAAAAACTACTTGAAATTGCTAGTTGCTGGTGTTCATTGCTCATTGGTCAAGATGGTGAAAGCTATTTATTTTATTCCCGAGTTAGTCATCTAAATGAATTGTACACACGGGGGAATCGAATTTAGGAAAAAAATTAAAATAATAGTAATTATAATATTGTCCAGACAAATACAAATGACGGCATTGAGCGAGTTTGTAGTAAACTCGTGTTGAATACTTTAGCAAAATATCATGTCCCACCGGAGTGGTTGGGAAAGCATTTCTTCAGAACAGTACTCCCTACACCTGCTTTTTTTGTCGCCTTTCCAGATATTCACGATATCATGAAAATGAATCATGAATGTGTTAATGAAAGAAAAAATAAAAACAAGGATATGGGAAAAATCATAGAGTTTACCTTTCCCATAACTTCTATTATGCATGCGTGCAAGCAAGTAAAAGCTACATGACAGGAGTAGCGTTTCACAGCAGCACAAGATTTCCATGAAAAATTCGATGAGAGAATTACCTCGTGCATTTATATTATTGTCTTTTAGCTTTTCACTTGTTTGTTTTGAGCACTTACTTGCATGGCTATGGGAATGTCGTGTCTCACGCCGTTTTTCGACACAGGGATATTGTGAGTAAGGTACATGCCAGAATACGCTGACGCTGTACTGTCCCGCGCCTTCTCTTGGCATGGCACCTCTTGGTTCTGCACCTGCAAATTCCTGCGAAAAAAAATAATAAGAACAAAGAGAAAATTTAGTGACTCTTTTCTTTCTTTGAACTGGAACAATAGCTCTTAATGAAAACTCGCATCCTTATAATTTTTTGTTATCGTGCACAAACTTTTATGTACGTAGTGTCTTGAAAAATATACAAAAGTCCGCATCGAAATTGGACTTTACGAGGTACTTTGTAGCCACAAATATTTTTATATATATTTTACGGCAATGTCTCGGTACGCACGCGGGGGCAATAAAAATATTCTCACTGTCCATAACACATTTGATTTTTTAACATTCAAGCAGGCATTCGCTTGCTCTGGTTTATGTTGTTAATTTGTCATACTTTTGACCGTGTGGAATTCTTTTAAATTTAATATTCTAATATTATTCGGCAATGGGTAGTTCCTACATTTAAGCAATTTGGGGAAGCATGTATGACCTGTAATAATGCGACATTTCAATCCTTTCCAAATCAAATTAGCCATGAATCTTAATTAAACGTCTTTTATTTGTACCTGCTGTTCTTGTTTATCGGATATAATCAGCTAAAGAGAACTGACAGCACTAGAGAGAGTAGTGCGTGAATGAATAGAAATGACATGATTAATCTCTCAGTTTAGGACTTGTTAGAAAAAGAAAGTGTTTTTAGAATGCTGGGATATGTTCATTCAAGCTTCCTCCTAAACTAATACTGATGCTAATCAAATCAAATCAGCAACACATCAAACGTTTGCTATTGAATAATTTACCCTAATGACGTTAAGACGCTTTTTATTAACGAGCCCTTTTATAACAGGTGTCATATTTTTTGAAAGTTTTACATTCCAATATATATGTATTTATAAAAAATGAATTCAGATTTGATAATGCCCATATGCACATTATATTTGTTTGATAACACTGCACCCATATACAATGTTTAGGCCCCATTTTTTATAGGTTCTAAGTTAGGACTCCTAAGTGTAGTCCAAATTTATACAACTGCCAAAATGCTACGATGGTTTTATTGTAAGAATCAGAGTCATAATTACCCTCTTTAACGTAACAAACAATTGAAAATATATTTAGTGCATGAAGTAAAGTTGTTTTTTCCGTCTTGGCCAGGAGTCAAAATCTAAATTTGATTCAGTTTTAACGTACCCCAACATTTTCTCTCTCGTCTGTCTGGCAGCTCCATTAAATCTTTTATTTTCACACTTCCAAAATGACCTTGTTGCTTTTGACTTTCTTTTGTATTTTACGGGGAAATGAAAAATGACATTAAAGAATAATGAAGCTGCTTTTCATTTTGACACAAGTGGGATGACAATGAGAATGAGACAGATGCATTCCAACAAAAATATATTTTTAACTTGTCAATTGTCACATACAGGCACAGCTCATTTTCAAAAAGTGACAGGTTGAAAAGCAAGACTCGTCATAATGCGAAAAATGTGTATTCATGAACAGATCGTTTAGACAGACACTTCGTTTTCACTACTAAAATATATATAATGAATACTAAATAATGACAGGTTTCAAACAAATATTGTGAGACGCCCTTGAATGTGTGAAGCCATTTTTTTATGAATCTCGATTACGCAAAACACGTCGAAATATTTTGGAGTTACATATGTACTGTATTATTTGAGTAATTTCGAAACTAAAAGTTTCCACTAAAACTTCCAAATTATTTTTCGACACCTAATTTATCTACACGAACAGGTATGGCCTAATCCTTCATTGTGTGCCTCGTGATCAAGGTTATGCGTTTGCCAATGTATTTCCTTCAAACCGCCTATTCAACGTATTTAGAAATAAATTTAGGAACAGTGTTAAACCCACCGTCTATACCACGTTTTAAAAGTGTTTATGCAGAGCTTAGTTCATACAACCTACATGATACGATTAAAATGAATTGTGTATTGATAGTGAAAAACACGCGTGTCATGGATTCAACCATTCAACTTTCACAATTAAAACGACATTAACACCCGTTCTAGTAATCGACAGTTTGAGCGTATTTTCCTTAAGGTTCGGTTGAGCATTTCCAAGTTGACATTCCAAAGAGCTACAATGTCGATGTGCCAAAAGCATTGCTTTGACAATAGCTTGTCTCTCAAGCAAACCTTTTCACATAATGAACCCCGTGCGCTTACAATACCATGAGTGATCTACCTACCAAGCAACCTCGTCAGTTTCCTCCTAAATATTGCCACATTTTTTAGCTTCGCAAAAGCGGAAACGTCTGGTCTGTCTTATCAAGGTGTACGTACGGACAAACCTCAATCTGTCAGCGACAGTTGGAGTGTAGGAAAGAAAATTCCCCAATGAAGGAAAATATGAAATTAAAAAAATGACAGTGACTATGACATGGAGATACGAATAAAAAATAGTATGGTTTCTTAAATGCCTAACCATGTCTTAAATTTTGCCAGTCGTTAGGTTATTTCCCCGAAATCTTGCCAGTTATTCACAAAAAAAAGTTCTGAATACAAATGTCTAAATACGAGTGTCACAATGCCCCACACACATTTTATGCTCGATCGCACTTGTCCTGTTACAAATATTTCGTATTAAAAGGTGAATTCTTTCCGCAAGCATGACATTTGTCTTCTTCCGTGTATGTAACATAATAAGTAATCTTTATAACCGGCTAATAATATGATGATGAATACATATTTACATAAACAACTAGAAGTGTTATGAAGTACTATTTGCTGATGAACGTCAATAATGCATTAGTCATTACAAACAGGCAAAGGAAATTAGGAAGCAAATTTTCAAAACTCTAAGAGAATTACAAATTCAGCAGGACAGCTCATTTGGACTGTGTGACAGAGGCAGGTAAGACAAAATCTACTCTGACAGCATTATGGAGAAAAAATGTTTTTGTGGTTTGAGCTAAAAATGTGTTACGCATCATACATCAAAGACATAAGCATTCAGGATTTATTTGTTTTCCACAAAGCTCAAGAAACATTTTAGCCGATTTTGTCCTGAGTTGAGCATTTAGTCAGCCAAATGTAAGCCCAAAAAATTGCAAATATATTACTAAGCACGAATGTTCATACATGAACATGGCAAAGTTCTGCAGCAAACGAGATTTTTATTGCCCAGATATTTGCCAAAAATTACAAGCTACGTCCTGTCAACTAAGTTTTTACGACCATAGATGATCCGCATAAAATAACTACTATGGCCCATTTTTAGTGAACTAGCTCTGCGGCAAACCCATATTTCATTTGCAGTGGAAATGGACATGGAATTTTTTTTTGATTACTGTCCATTAAAAAGTTTTTAAGAAAATCACAGCGAGTTTTTTGGCGAAAAGGATGTCACTCTTAAATCAGGCCTTTTAAAATCCATTTTCACCGTCCACAGATTTGTAGATTTTAGCTTTTTACAGTTTTCCTGTACATTAAAGAATTATTGTCTCATCCAATGTTCGTCACTGCATCGCATTATCATTGCTTCTAACTGTGGGTAAATTAGACTGAAAATATTATATAACCCATTCGACATGAGAATATACATTGCAGAACTAAAGTGCTTTGAGCCGGTACATTTGTACCTGCAAAGTTCTCTCCTTCACGTTCCTTTTCTTTTCTTTATACCATTTTTTGCTCCACACTTAGTTTTTAGAAAAGGACTTCTTTGCGCAAAAGAAAATTTTAGCAATTCATGACTTCAAGCAAAAGGGAAAGGGTTGGAAAGTGATCAGAAAGTTAAATAGTTGCTATCCGGGCATGCTTTCTCTGTTCAAACAAAAACAAAATTGTGCATCACCACCTACAATCTAAGGGTGTGTAACACGTACCCCGGGCAATAACTATGTACATGTGTGCATAAAAGTCCATTAATACTTAACGATGAAGACGGTGATGAAAATGATTTCATCAACTTCTCTTACGCAATTCTCGACCCAAAAAAATTGTAGGTTGAGGAAAACGTTTTAGGTATATAATGTACCTAGCACGACTGGAACCAACTCAGCACGCCTCAAGATCAATGCAATAATTATTACGATAGCTTGGTAACCTCTGTGCCCACTATGCAATAATAAGTTAGTCTGCATGATGAAATATGGACCATAATGATTTCCAATGATTCAGAACTAAAGACCCTCATGACCCATTGAGTGCAGGTCTACTCTTATTTACCCCTATGAAATGCGAGCGAAGCATAAGTACAAAAGTAAAAATTAAAACCTTAGAAAACAGCTTAGAAACGTAGACGTCAAGTTTACTATCAACCTAAACCCAAAAAACTTAACCTTAATATAACTTATCTAAAACGTAGTTCCTAAGAAGCTGGGTTTTAAAAAAACGCCCGTCCTCAAAAGAAAATGTCAGCAAAAGCATATATAAGTTTTGCTCGAACCGGAAGCATTAGATGATGATGATAGCAGCTCCAGCCAAAACATGAAAGACAATAAACTTTTTTCCTTATTTTCTTAATATCTCCCCTTCCTTTAGCAAACTGCAGTATGGTATGGGGATTCACACGGTTAAAATAAAACGGGAGAGAAAAAAAATCTTTTCGTTCTGATTGTGATTGCCATTGCCGCCCGGCCTACGACTGAATATCTACATTTTATACTTTAACAATCAGTTTGTAGACTACATGTAACAGTACTACTTTGTATTTCTCTATGTCATAAAAACAGTGTATACTACTGGATGAAACTACAAGGAAAGAAAACTGGTACATCCGCCATTACTTTTGGACCGGCATTTGCAAAAAGTGATGGCAAAAAATGTACGTTTCTCTTTATCTTGGTTTCCTTTATCTTACATTGTTTCCCAGTATTTTCTTCTTACACCACTACCGCTGCATAGATTTTACGAGCAGCATGTGGACTTTCCGTGGATTTTCTATAATACATACGTAATGACCACACGGAGAAGGAGGAATGAAGAAAAGTCAATCTATTAAATATTCGGTAGTCCCAAGAATGCCTTTCTTCTTCTCTGCTTCTAAATAATAGCAAAAAAAATTTACTACACTCTGGCAGAAGAGAAAGGACGAATTACAACTTTGATAATGCTTTACAACAACGAAGCTACTACAATGTCAAATTGCGGGTCGACTTGATTGCACCAAGAATCTAGATGTTCTTTTTCAAGGAACTGAAATGAGAAGCAGTACAAACAAAAAACTCGTGGCAAACTGGAAATTGTAGTGGCATTCTATATGATTCTTTCTGCCCAGAACTTGATGTCAATGATGACGATGATGATGATGTTAATGCTAACGATTCCAAGGAATAGGAAGGAAAACCTTCAGTGAAAGCAAACCAACGATTCATTCTTACTCAGCTCAAATGAAAAATACAAAAAGAAAAAAAAATTATTCAGTTTTTGAAACGGAGCCCTGCAGTATTATAAATACTTTCGCTAAACGGAAAACACGATTGGTCAAGTTTCGTCTTAAATCATATAAAGGTATTAGAAAGTCCAAGTTTTCTGTTGTATTCGCTGTTCTCATATACTATTCTATCTCTGCCTTAGTTAAGCTAATCTCCTTGCTATCTATCCACTTCCACATCGAGAAAATTCATACGGCAAGTTGTGGTCGGCCTACCCTACTCTACTCATGTGTTTGCGAGTAAAATTTTACAACTGTTTGTGATGTAAAAGAAGATTGAGCTCGAAAATGGCATTATTGACCGAGGCGTTGTTTCCTTTTCTTTTAAGTTATTAGAGCAGCAAACCAGTAAGGTTCTGGGTCTGCCAAAGTCAGCAAAACCTTCTGTTTTATGTACACACCTTTTTGTTCGCCTTTCATTTCTTGAAACCCATTTGTTATACCATTTTTTTTCTTTTATGGGATCCCTTCTAGATCAACTCTGTTTTCCCTCACAAATTCATTCATATATGGTAAAACCTCCAGATAAGCATTCAAGTTACGTAGGACAAAACCACAACAAACATGAACAGTAGGATGGAATTAAGATGAATGAACAAAATGCATCCCAACAAAGAAAAGGTATTGTTGGCCACGTATCAGCCTCAAGAAGTAATGTTCAGGGAAGAGCTCTTTCTTTAATATTTTTCATATGCAACGTGTGCGTCTTATTGAAAATAACCCATGACAGTTTACTCTCATGTAAGATCTACTTCTTCCAAGATAGATCAGACAAAGTTGTGAAGTACGGAGGAGATTTGTGTAGGAGAGGTGATCTTCATTCATTTTTCTCAAGAAAATCTTTCTTTTCTTTATTCCCGTTGGCAAGTTTATTACCAAAATCCAATATTGAAGATTTGCAATAATCCCAAGCAAGCCCACGCATTTTCCCTTTATGATACTATATTCTGCGCTAACCTACTTTCCCTCGTACTGAGAGGTAAATCAAAGTCAAGCATGAGTCTTTCTTTCTTTTGTCGTTGTTCAATAGTACAGATACATTCTGTATACACATGTCATGCAAGCCAGTTTGACTTGACCATTCAAACTTGAAGTGTCGATACACTTTTACCAAGGTTTTATTACCATAAGTTCTTCCAAACCTTCTCACAAAGATGTTGGCACAAATGACTTAAGCAGCGCTTCACTGGTATCTGACATAATAATCTTTCTTCGCATTTTTTTTTTAAATTTTAAGACAGCCTAGCCCGGAAGTATGCATATCACCCAAATATAAGCTATCCCAAGCGTTTTATCCTCAGTTTAAATCAAAACACGTAAAACATTGCCCCGTGTTTTCTTACTTCCTGCGTTCAGCTGATAATTTCCATTGCTGTTATTACATGAATGAGTGAGGATATGAAGAAAACGATGTACGTGATGTGTGAAAATCCCCAACCAATATGTTATCCTTTTGCTTGCGTCAAGGAAATCAGCCTCATCATCATTTTTATGTAAGCAAACACAAATGTATGCATATGAACGAATGAATGAATAAATATCAAGTACGCTACATTTGCGAATAAAAATTCGCATTTCAGGTCAACCGAGCGAGTATTAGAGGAAAAGACAAAATCCACTCCAAAAATAAAAATTCGTTATCCGTAAAATATAAGCCGCACATTCTTCGTATGAAACCTCCTAAGCTCCGTAAAATGAACCTAATGAAGGACTCACCACGAGAAACTGAGGCTTCTTGAGGCAGTGTCAAGCTTCTTAATCCTCTATTTTCTTGGGACGTTTCTCACTTTCCGTGTGAGTTTACCTACTTTTTCTGGAGCATGCATGCTTGCATTACGTTGCATTGCTGCTGTCTCGCATAAAAAGGTAGTTTTTGGTCGTACATTAAATTGAATACGGCATTGCGTCAGTGTCCAAGTGCCAAGTGGAGAGAAACCTATCACCCCGAAAACTATCAACTTATAGTTTCCATGCATTACTATACTGCAGGTCTTTGCTCGACCAATAAACACGACAAATCAGAAATGGTCTGAACGGTTAAAGTAAGTAAAGAGGAAATTCCAAAGGAAAACTGCATTTTTTTGCCAATACAGATGTGCTGAATAAAGACTATGTGTCTTTCTCCCTGTGACATGTTAAAAGATATATTATGCCCGTAACTTTGTTCAAATAAAGTAGACACTTTTTTGTTTGAAAAAAAATATATATCGTCACAACCAGAATTGTTTTATAAACTATTCCTTGATTGCGAAAGATGCAGCACACGATTTTTTGCTGGATTTAGATATATGTTCAGCCTTCAAGTAACAAAAAATACCGATTAGGAAGCCCAAAACAAATACGCAAATGAGCAACTCTGAGAATCTTAATGATTTTGCGGGATTTTTTATGCATTCTGAATAAATAACGCAAGATTTCTATTGCACACTAATGTTTGGAGCTTGCACTAACTTAATGTATAGCTGCCATTAACATCCTTATTTATTAGTGTTCGTGGGTGTTTGAAAACAAAAGAAAGTCAAGGCCTCTTAAAAAACCTTCGTATTAATGTGGTCCATTTCTCAACTAACATTTGTGGTTAATGACTAGTGCTTCATCCTCCACGTACATATTTATATTTTTTTGGTTATCGTAATCATCAGAAAATATGCAATTTTCCACCATTTTTAGGGATCCTCGAAAGAAAGTCAGCTGAAGCCGCTTGAGTTCATGTTTTGGTATGGAAAGCGGAAGTGAGAAGAAAAGTGATGGCTCAGCAAGCACTGACGAGAAGAAGGGAAATCAGTCCTTAATCTTCAAGACGTTTACATGCATGGGTGATCCAGTCAATATAAGACACCCAGGAACGGTATATCTCTAGTGGAAAATATTGCACCAGCCCGGCTATTTTTACTCTTCACACTTTTGCATTTTCCATGTGCTCTCATTCAATTTTCAAGTAAGCATGTTACACGTTTAAAAACCGAACACTATCATCAGCAGAAGTAGATTTCGTCTATGTATGTACTTCATTACTTCTCTGGACTGCAACCAAAGGATCAAGAGTAAGTTAATAATAGCTAATAGCATATGCTTTTTGAGCATGTAAAAAAACATTGTCTTTGAGATGGATGTGTGGAATGCACACCACGCACAAAACATACCAAGATCATTATGTTACCTCACACTTCTGCTGAAGTAATCATCGTCATCTATTTTTTCCGTTTGTAGCCAATTCAATGCTCAACTTTGGCGTAAGTGAATATATATATATTTTATTAACTTTAGAGTATGGAACAGTAAGTAGATTCAATAGTCATAATGAGTTTAGACAAGAGGAAGCTGTATGAAAATGTCTATAATCTAATATTTTTTTAACCTGGGTTAAAGGAAAGGGATTATTACTCACTGTGGCATACCCAAACAAACTTAGGAACATTTCAGATCAGGCAAATGGGCAAAATCGCATTAATCACATCCTCAGTCAGATGCCTTCGCGTTTATCCACCAGCTTTCCATATAGTGTTCCTACCACTAACATACCATCAGGGATCTGAACGAGTAGATTATGCCCACACACAAAACCGACACACATGTACAAACAGTTACATAACGATCCATTCAATCTTGAAAGAAACTAAACGAATAGAACATTAGTAATTTTGTGTACACACATGCATTGAAAGTAACAAAAACACGTGTTGTAGGGGAAGAACCTAACACTTTACGATGTTCTACTGAATTTATGCTAGCGAGTAAATATAAAAGAAAAAAAATGAATGGAAGAAACTATCGAGGTTTTTTTATCGCATCGTTTTTTTGTGTTTCGTTTCTGACTCTTGAGAAGAAAGACTACTCTTGAAAAACAAATCTGGGAAGAAATGATGATAAGTGTTGGTGTTACAAGCACTCTCTAAGCAAACAGCTATTGTATAGTCATTATGTTCGTATTCTGTTCATTCATTCACTTTCCTTGTAGTCTCTAACGCTGCTTGAATAGCCTTTTCATCTCCATCAAGTTCGCTCACAGTGTGACTTTTACTTGCAAATAATGACCCTATATAATATCATCATTCCACTCCACAAGTAGAAGAACGCCTTTCTTCATGAAAGAATATTTATATTCCGTTCAAGACTGGGACAAACAGTTGCAGTGGTTGTTACACTTGATGAATCGTGATGTCTAACAACGCCTAATAATGACTGACATGCTAACTCCTCTTTCTCTGCGGCTTTTGCTTTCCCCTTTCATCAATCATTTCTCAACATTGTTGACACAAGGGTTAGGAAGAGGACTGCTCGGTCTACCAGAACAATGGAAATTTGGATAAAAAGTGGAAAATAACTTTTTTTCTCTCTTTACTTTCATTTTTTACAGCCAAATCTGGTTGGACAATTTTGTCCTTGACATTTATCATTTCAGTTAAGTATTTTCCACACAACACCCCATTATTACCAAAAATGCTATGTTCGGGGCAGGAAGACAGTTACCTACATTGTACGTTTGTAACTGTGCTTACAGGAGACGATGGTGAAAGGATGATCCTAAATCCTAGCTTTGTAGTGAATATGCAGTAGCCTGCGTTTAGCTGACCAAAGAGCGTACCGTTATACTTATGACGAATATGGCCTTTCTGTGTAACGTAATAACTACACCGGTCATTTTCCCTACCATCATTTCACATGGAAAACGTCTTTCTCTGCAAAATCGCGCCTTCTGCAGGTTCGCGAATGATGGTATGTTTTTACAAAGTGTTTAAAGTGTACTTACGTAAGTATTTGTGGTGGCTTAAAGGAGAGGTCGACCCTGTATGTGGTGTCAACTGCTAATTTGAGCGTTCTAGGTAATTTAAATCGTTGTCCGTCTTGTTTCTGGAATTTAAAAAAAAGAACTTGTCGTTAGAAGAAGTCGTGATTTTTTACATAAAAGGATTAACTAGTTATTTACCATATACGCAGGTAACGACTCCCCGTCTTTCCGGATAGACAAGGTCACCTGAAATAAAAAGTTTATTATGTCAGGTACAATCCAGTTATAGAAAAGATATGATCTGTTTCTTACATACAATTATAACTATCAATGAGCTGGATTGATGGGTAACTACTTTATGGTTTTATAACTGCAAAAACTTCACACCTTCGCCTCCTCTATTGACTTCAAACTACAGACGTGGACATGTTCACAAATAGTTTATTTTTATATAACAAAAGAACAGTTAAGGTTATCGACAGGAAATAGATTAATTTTAGATATGTTTTTGTGAAAAAGGCTTTGTGTCACAAGTAAGTCTCAATTTTGAAACCAAGTTGGGTAGAGTATAGAATTCCAATGAACTTTTCTTATCATAATTTTATACATCTTGATTGATGTTCAATTGCACACTCCTACTCAATTTACTACTCCAGTACTCCAGCGTTTTAGTGAAAGGTAGTGCACGAAGCGATGATTGCATAAAGCGAAGAGCAAGTAACTTAAAAAGCAAATACAAATGATAATTTTTTATGTAAACGCAAGTACTATAATGTTTATGCTGAAGGAAATAAAAATACAAGTCACTTAGAACTCAAAATTCGAATTTATATGCCATTTCAAAACCAAATACATGCATTCCATTTGCCAATCAAACTCACAAATTCGAAATAGATATTATAATGTCTCGCATTAGTATGCAAACTCCAGAAATTCTGTTATGTTGTCTAACAAAAAACTGTCTTAATGCCATTTTCATCTTTCTAAAACGTCAGCATATTAGAATTTACTACTCCAGTACTCCAGCGTTTTAGTGAAAGGTAGTGCACGAAGCGATGATTGCATAAAGCGAAGAGCAAGTAACTTAAAAAGCAAATACAAATGATAATTTCTTATGTAAACGCAAGTACTAAAATGTTTATGCTGAAGGAAATAAAAATACAAGTCACTTAAAACTCAAAATTCGAATTTATATGCCATTTAAAAACCAAATACATGCATTCCATTTGCCAATCAAACTCACAAATTCGAAATAGATATTATAATGCCTCGCATTAGTATGCAAACTCCAGAAATTCTGTTATGTTGTCTAACAAAAAACTGTCTTAATGCCATTTTCATCTTTCTAAAACGTCAGCATATTAGTGCAAAGAAAAATGATTTATGACTTGTCCATAATAAATGCTTTTCTGTATCATAAATGCACGATTTTTTTGTGCCAGATGCAAATACCATGAATTTTCACAATTCGCTAGTCTTTTATTGTCACAAAAAGTTCGCATTATCTGAGACAAGGTTTATCTTGTAAAGCGACAGATTTTTTGCAGGGGTTGACATGATTCTAATACGACAAGCCTGCATACACTTATACATTTTCTTGAAAAATACAACGGATTTAAGAAAGCTCAGGAAAATCGTATGTTTCTGAATATGAAATGCCATGAATGCGTTGTGTTTTTCCCTGCGCTAACGTAAATAGCTATTGTGAATTGTCCTATATCTGTAGTTCTTACTTTGCCCCAAACCTTGCACCTCAGCAGAAGTCATCTAAGCCTGTAACCAAGCCTAATACTTACTTTTTTGGTGTTGTTGTGCAAAATGAATACTATTTTTACTTGATCCCTGTATGGAAGACAACCCTGTTGTTATCCTTTGCTGAGATTTGTATCATGTGATGGGACCATCCTATTTTAAAAATTTACTTTCGCTCATAAACTCCTTTTGAAAATCCCCAAATAAAAATGGAGGATGAACCCATTTCTGAGGAATGGGTCTGTATGTAAGAGCTTACGTAAACTTACGATTTCGTCTCAGAATAGCAAATGAGATTCTGTAACGGATAGCATCCACACAGATTCATCTCTTTTTTTCTGTTTGTACCGACGAGGATCGTCCTTTTCCTTCATTTTTTCGTCGCCTTATTGAAAATTTGGTAGCATTAGAAATTCATTTCTAAGACCAAGTCATTAGGGGTAAAACTGTATTTGAAGTAATCAGTACAAAAAAAATTCTATTTGCTTAAGAATAAGTAAGTAAGATTAGGTACTGTAGAGTCGATCAAGCAAAACATCCGAGCAAATTATGTATTAGTTGATGAACAGTAGTGGCACAGTATTTAAATTCTGGTACGAATGACGTTCGTACAAGTAAAATTCTTGGTAGGAACATTTTATCACTTGTTATATAATGAAAGAAAACTGTAAACATAATCATCGTAGTATGTAAGAAGGAACATAAGATTCCCTACTCGTATGAAATGAAAATGAAGCCATTCACAGCGTCTGGTTTGGGTACGTGTAAGTTTTTATTAATTCATGGAAGAAATGTAATGTAGGGATATTACAAGATCCTCAATCTTGGAAATTGAGATAGGGGATCGCGAATCAAGCGGAAAATGCAAGTGATCTAGCTTTAAATCTCAAACAGCGCCGACCGAAATCGCATCTCTGAGAAAATTCTCTGTATGTCCAAAGAACTACTACATACGTGAGTAGCGGAATGGAATAAGGAGACAGTGACGGATTGAAAGCTTGTACATGATTACAAGGATAAATTTAGGTAAATGAGGTCCTAATATCTTATTCATGACAGAGTAAGCAAATTATTTCAGGTGAGAGTTGGAATTTATTGTTCGCTTCACCATCGTTAGGAAGCAGCATTCTCAAAAATGATAAACAACCTTTCAAAAAGTGGAGACTTAGGAGTTGGATATTTCCATTTTTATCTCGTTTAGCCCAGAAAGATTCGGTTCGGTCGTGCATAACGCTTTGATAATCATTTCTCTCTTTCTCTCTCTGTTGATGCTTCATGATTTTATAAAAAAATGATATTGTATTGCAAAAGTTTCAAGGACCAAACGTGTATACTACTTGTACTTATCTCATTCTTTGGAACTCAACTACAATAATGAGACAGAGCGAACTTAGAATGTGATCTTTTCTCAAATATTCAAACAAGACGCCATGTTCATAACGAGGTGGAATCGAAAAGTTTACTCATCGTATGATTTCTGCGTCCAAGTGCTCATTATTCAATAAAATTGTGAAACGAAAGGGCAATGTGATAGGTTCTGATCTGAGTTTATTTTATTAGGGGAAAGCAATCTTCCCCTCAAACTATGAAACAACTTACATAATGTTAGTTCGAAGAATGATATTTTTAGGCAAAGCTAATATTGCTGACTTTCTTAAAAGCTGACATTTTTGGGTAAAAAAATTATACTGCGGGAAATTCAAAGCGAGTGGAAGCA
This sequence comes from Seira musarum, assembly GCA_027743895.1. Classification (NCBI taxonomy): domain Eukaryota; kingdom Metazoa; phylum Arthropoda; class Collembola; order Entomobryomorpha; family Entomobryidae; genus Seira; species Seira musarum. The sequence goes on from JAHZMX010000010.1 coordinate 23,216, forward strand.
GTATGAATGAAAAAGATGTATCTCAAACTAAAAAATGTTTTCGAGAACACTTTAACTCGAAGTATTATCGCTTCCCAGTTCCTCCAATTACTTGAATTGAACAGGAAAAAAATTTGTATTTGAGGCACGAAACATTCTCGCAGTCTGTAAAGGTATTGATTATATTTTCGTAAGGAATAGGTCGAGAAACATGGGAAATTATTGGGAACATGAAGAAGCATTCACGTTCGTTAACATACATGGTCGGTCAAGCGGAAGGCAACGATAATTTATCAACAACAAGATAGCAGCCAATTAAATTTAATATTCTCCAAGCGCACCAGTTTTGGAAAACTTCTGGACAATTTAGTTATGTTTGAACTTTGATTCGTCTCACGAACAGAAACTGGGTGTTACTTATATAGCGTATACCTTTTCGATAAAAAAAATTCACGGTCAATTACTCAAATTATTGCCCGAGGTACGTCATATCAATATCTACCCTTTACCTTTATTACAAACTCGACCCTGGCTTAGAGTACTCCAAGCTCTCCTCCTATATTTGGAGAGTAAAGCAATTATAAACGGGAAATTTAAATATGATACCATGTTTTTCGAAAACTCCTATAAACTACCTTTGAATAGACAGCATTTCAAATTTTGACATTTAAAAATCTGATGCATTTGTATTGGAAAAAACAACTACAACAGAACATCTATTTTCGTATTTTCGTCTAGGTACTCAGCACACGGGCATGTAAAAAGTTGATTTGTGCCAAAGTGTGTAATCTTCCATGGATTTTTTTTTCTCGCAAAATTAGCAACTTTTAAGTTTCTTCCGCAGATTGTGGGCGTATACGCTCAAACAAAATTACTTCATTTGGTTCAACGTGGAAAACCTCTAATGACTTAAAAGATTTGTTCACTGAGACCACCCTACTCCTTGGGAAAGCTTTATTCTTTCGAGCTCACCAATTTTCATCTACACCCGATTAATGAATGAAGTCAATTAGTAAAAGCGTGCTGCCTAATAACGCGCAAGCGGATAGAAACCATCAAACCACAAGCTGCACTTAACAAGCAAACAATGCGCCTTGCTAATTTTTTTTCTTTTCTGTCGGACCCAACTTTTCCGGTGTAAATAAATAAGGATTAATGTGAAATACGCCAGTTGTGTGAGACCATATAGGCTTGCTTAATTTAGCAAATGGTAAGAAATAAAAAGTAAAGCTGTAATGAGAAAGCACATGGCTTGTTTTAGCGTAAGGAAACACGAGCAGAAAAAAGTAATCAAAGGCCAATTCAAGGAAGCGCTATGCATACTAAATATCATCCCGACTCTCGTCTTAAACCCCTCTTTAAATTTAAAAAGAGCTTAGTGCTTTACAGGGCTTTGGTTGGTATGATTCCCCGCCAGTTGGAATAGCAAAGATGGGAAGTGATCTACTAGAATAGAAATAAGGAAAAAGTCGAAGGAATCAGCTTCGGCTTGGCAAGAGTTAAACCAAAACCAGAAAAATTACATTGTGAAATTTTTTTGGCATGCTAAACGAACCACTTTCAATAACCATTGCCATTGCTTTCATTTTCTTCCTTTCTTGTCTTAAAATTTACTGCATGGGTGTTTGCTCCTTTAAATGGAGGAAATCGAAAGTTCTTGCAAATGAGTTTTGCAAAGGAGGAAGAAAAGAAAGAAAGACATATGGTTTACGAACGTAAAACAAGCATACGTATATGCAGCGTGGTCGGGTGAACCAGAAAGCGAAATGAGGCAAATGCGACACGGTCCTGTCCTGTCGTGTGCCGCACAAACACGATATTGATGAAGAAGAAGAAAGGAAACCGAAACGGACCATGGTAAGTAAAAGGAAAATGGGTTGAATTTTTGCATTTACGTACGTACGACAAAGCATGCTTTTTACCCTGTCAATGTAACTCTACGCCCACTATAATTGCTAAAGCAATATCTACTAAAAAAAACTTGGGGTATCAGCGTACCATGATCATATGCATAATATGCAAGACACGACAATGGTGCTTTTTATTCTAACTTTGGGAAAAAAGTGGCTGAAAAAATTGCCATGCTTTCCCAGATTGAGGGAACTTCTCCTGGGAGAAAAAACTTCCTTTACTTTACCTTTGTACCTATATCTCTAGCACTTTGGCTGCAGTGGTGGCGTGGTGTCAAGAACGAACAAAGCATTTTAGAGCTCCATTCCATAAAATAAATATATTTTTCTTATGAATATGCATATTTCCCTTTGAAATTGATGTCAATACAAAAGTAAGCTTTCTCACTTTGCTTTTATAAGCATTTATGAGCTTATCGTTTTCGCTGGTCCCCGTCCAGGTTTACATGTGCACAAAACAAAGGAAAAGCCAAAAAACAGTAAATGGTTTGTTGAAACGTACGTGTCTGCAACTTTTATAATATAGTGTGCGGTGGCGACACATAGTCCTAGTCACCATATATCTATAGTTGAAGGTAGATAAAAGTAGACACACTTCAATGCAGTGTAGTTATATTGCGAGTTTTGCACAGGAAATTTTTAATGAGTACCTAGTACCTCATCAAACAGATGATACGTGAGTGTTCTCATTTGTTAAAATGTAAATTCCTTCAATTTTATTTCGTGAGTAGTACATAAAAATTCATACTTATGGAGGCTATAGTAATACACATTTTCACCCGCCTAAACAATGCATTTTACGCATGAAATGTTCGCTTTGTCCGCGACGACATCACAAAACTATTTGGGTGCGTTTGCAAACTAAAAACTTTTTATGCGACAAATTTCGACAAAAAAAGTAGAAAGTAAAAGAACGAACGACTCGGTCGGCCGTTTAAGAAGAATTCAGAAAACTGTTTTAAAACAACTTTGTACCCAGTTTCGGAGAAATTACGAAAGTAGCAAAAATCAAACATGAAAAAGGCTGGCGGGTTTCACCCGGTTATCAGTTCATCCGCTGTAAACTGTTCGAAGAACTCATGTAAAATAGATGTAGGGTCTCAAAATCAATGAAGGTGGAAAAAGATTAGGTGATATGGTTTGTTCCGTGGGCGGTTCTAACACTTTCTTTCCAGATTTTCATTGCGATTTTACGGTTTCGATATATTCTAATGATCTTAGAATTTGAAATGAGGAGGAAGGAGAAACGCTTCTTCTAAGGGGATAAAAATTTTCTTTGATTTTCTCATTTTTTACAATTTAGTCTATCATAATCCCATTTGGCTGTTCACCTTACCTAGGTGTACAACCATGTCATCGCAGTAACTTTTTTTCAAGGTAAATGAGAAAGTAAAAAATGCAGAGAAAAAAAAACGGGACTCATAAAATACTATATGATTACAACTTCTTCGTGTGCTCCTTGTATTCATCATGATAATGCGAATAATGGCTTTGTGGTTTGGTTTACCCGCATCGGTAATGCGATGGCTCTAGCGGTGGCGGTAACGGTAGGAAGAGAAAGCGATGAAGAATGTGGCCCTTGCATGGAAATGGGTTTTTAAACAACTTCCTCTCTTTTTTCTGGGTCATCAAGCTCATTTAGGGCGTACATACATCGACGGCAAGAAAGAATTGTATTTTGCCAAATTGAGGAAATACGTAGGTGAGGAAAGTACGCAAAAGAAAAACTTCCCATAGGAAAAGATCTGAACCCATTGGATTTTTTTCAAAACAGTGTTTTGCTCTTCTAGCTTTGATATAATTCATTTTTCGCACCAATCTTTCTAGTGATTGTTGGAGGTACAAATAAGATACACAGATAAGCTTACCTTGAAGAAGGTGGCAGATCCGCTCGAGTTTCCCGAACTCATCTCTGCTGCTCTTGTTTTTGCACCAATGCATTTCCAGTATAAAACCTAATAATTTTACGAATAAGCTTACCTTGAAGAAGGTGGCAGATCCGCTCGAGTTTCCCGAACTCATCTCTGCTGCTCTTGTTTTTGCACCAATGCATTTCCAGTATAAAACCTAGTAATTTTACGCGTAGAAGGCATAATAACAAGTGGCATTGCGTTGTTTTGGCCCAAAAATGATCTTGTCTGACACCTCACATTGTTAAAAGGCTTTAATGAAAGTCTCTAAAGTGGAATCTTTATTAATAAGAAAGGGAACTTCTCGGAAATGAGTTGTCCGGTGCTGTAAGGAACAAGTCAGTTCGTAGAACGAGAATGCAATGTGAGATTTATAACGGGAGAACAATTATAATATTGACATTATACACTTATCCGATGATTTTAATTTAAAAAATGCGGAAGGATGGGCATGATTACCGAAAGGGATTTTTTGCCATTACTTTTTGCCAAAAGTTTGGATCAGATTTTTTGTAAAAAAAAGAAGATTGATCTTTCTTGCTCTTTTCGTGCATTAATTTGATACATCTCTTAACCCGAAAAAAAATCTTATGGAAATTTCAAAACGAAAAAGTTATGAAAGTTGATGAAGAAGATGCGCATCTATAAGAATAACGCAAACGGAGCGAGGCAGGAAGCAATGAACGTATAAAATAAACTTTTTTCTCTCCCTCCCAAAAACTTTTATGCGAGCAAAGTGATTTTTACTTTGTAGAGTAGTACGTATACGAACACATCTTTGAATACCCTTGAGCATTAACAGAGGAGTGGGGCAAAGAAATTCCAAAGAAGGCTTTTATGATGAAACACATACGAACTCGGTCTCACACAGACGTTTCGGATTAAAGTTGTTCAGGTCCCTGTTTGCAAAACTATCATAATTTTTCTGCGATTTTCTCCACTGTTTGTTGAATGGAAAAATAAGTTGTGACTGCGACTGACACCAGATGTTAGCGCTGCCAAGCAAAACCAAACGACGTTTGTATTCCTACTTCCTCAGGCAGAAGATGCGATTATTAGATAAAAGCCACGGAGTTTGGTGCAGCATCCGTTTCTTCCTTAAAAAGACTGCTTGATGACTTTTGCGGTGGATGATGCACTATTCACCATAACCGTTTCTCTTCCTACACGAAAAATTTATTAAATCAACTGTAGCGGGAAGATGTATGACAGAAATATATCAAGTTTTCTTTAGCTGTCCCTTGCCACGATAACTTTTACGCCGGAACAAAGGCGGTCGTGTGTGGTAGTTCCTCAAGGAAGAGAGCCATGAGCAAAAGAAATTAATGAATAGCGATGATGATGACACCACGTCGTTAGGCACATGGTGCTTATCGGTACTCTGTAGACAAAGACAAGACTGCTTTTTGTTGCTTTTTAAATGGAATGTGGCACAACATTAACTCAAGTATAGGTCCTGTTCCTCGACGGGCTCTTCTTTTCCATGAGACATGTAGTAAGGTAATACCAGTCACGAGTCATAGACATTGTCTTTTAGCATATGAGCAGCCAACTTTAAAAACGTTTTGAGCACGTGCTGAGCTTGGAACTATATCAAAATTCTTTCAAACATAAATAATTGATCTATTTGTGGGTCTGGCACTTTTTACTGCACAATTTTGTTTTTCAATAATATGAATATATGTGTGAACTAATCAGGTCCAGTTTTTTGTTCTCTCAAGCATATTAAGCTATTATAATCTCAATTATGCAAAACGCATAACATGCGAATCAATGATTCAAATCTTTTTGACGTCTTCAGTCAATGACTGTAAGTGTATGCAGCATACTAAATAGATGTGTGTGCTGCCCAAAAACTTTGTCTAAAGAATCATGCAAATGTTATTTTAAAATAGTTTCACTTGAACATTTTTGTTTTGCACACACACATACACACACACTACAATACTCAATAGGGGCGAAGAGTTGTGTCACGATAAAACTCTTTCGTAGCCATCAAGAACGGTTCTGCTTGGAACTGAGCAGTCTTCCACCTGGTTTTAAGTACACCAGCGAGACCAACCACGAGAAATACCAAAGTAAGAACTGGAACGTGCGCGCATTTCAACCGGACTAGAGACGAAAGTGCTTCACACTTTCTTCCCAGTCTTTTTTTTACCCGATTCATGTAGGTCCCTCCACCATACCAGTGAAAAACGCAAGCAAACACCGAGAGATAAGAAAAAGTAGCATGTGCTACTGCTGCTGCTCTGTTTTCTCCATTGCCAGTCATTCTCGGACTTTAAATGTCTGCAATTGCTCCTGTTGTTGTTGATTCGATACTGGCCATGTACGAAGTATTGTAACCCAACGTTCGTTGACTGACGCTTATGTAGTACATTATACTGCAGTAGTTTCTCAAACTGTTTCTCACAGCAGTCATTCAGACGACCAGGATAATTTGAAGGAAATAAAAGGAGAAAGAAAAACAACGATTTGGATTTGGGCTTGGGTTCAAGCTCTCTTCTTCCCTTTCGTTTCAGAATCTCATAATGGCAATTTGTGGAGGTTGCTCAAACCAAACCAGACCAATACCCCAAAAAATCCAATAAAAAACTTGAGTGCTTGTTTGGACATAAACCATCGCTTTGCTATACTATGTATCTTGTTGCTTTGTTCAAACCAAGATTACCAAGAAGGAAGAATCAAATCATGAGTACAGGATTTCACAAAATTTATTTCAGCTCGTTTGCCCGATTTCAAAAATGCATGAGCTGCATTATTGCGTAATATGCAGCAGACATGAGAGT